>CM065126.1:16970000-17265000 GCA_033026305.1 Cirrhinus molitorella
ATTAATATTAATAATTGGAATAAACAATTCTTCAAGTAACAGTTCATTAGCATAACTATAGGCTATTTATTATTGCCAGCAAACAAAAATTTCACAGTTCATAGATAGAATGATTCATATTACAGTTACACATTAATGTTTAAAAGTTTTGGGTAGGTCACATTTTTAAATGTTTTTTAAAAAGTCTCTTATGCTCACAAATGCTTAAAACAACAGTAAAACAGTAATATTGTGAAATATTATTACATTTAAAATAATTGTTTTCCACGTTAATATATTTTTGAAATGGCATTTATTTCTATGACATTTATATCTATCAATGTAAAAAAAAAAAAAAAAAAAGTTAAAAATGTTCAATATTATTAATGTTAAAAACAGCTGCAGCTTAATATTTTTGTGGACACTTTTTTTTTTTTTCAGGATTCTCTGATGTTTAGGAAAAAAAAAAGAAAAAGAAAAATGACTTAATGACTCCAAACTTTTAAACAGTAGTGTATTTTAAGTGCAAAGACTTAACGACTACATAATAATAATGTCAGTGTAGGGATAGGCGATATATATCGGTCGATATATTCATGCGCATCTCATCAGTAAAGCCGGTTCTTTGATTAGCGGTAAATCTCCATCACCTGTTTTCAAATGGCACGCCAGTTAATGCACAGAGCCGTAGATCACTGAAAAGCTGCTCCAATGAATCACCCGCAAAACTGAACCCGATATTGAGTCGCTTGTCAGTGATCTACGGCTCTGTTTTTAACTGGCGCTCCATTTGAAAACAGGTGATCGAGATTTACCGCTAATAAAAGAACCGGCTGTACTGATGAGATGCGCATAATATATCGATACATATATATCGCCCATCCCTATGTCAGTGGTTACCTTAGCAGCAGTGCAAATGTCCTCCTGAAGGCTAATGTCCTGAGCCCTGAGCAGTTCTAGCTCCTCCTGGAGTCTCTTCTGCTCCTCTTCTACCTGCTCTAGAAGCACCTCACTCTCATACTCTGATTCGCTCCTCAGTGCTGTAAGTTTATCCCGAAACTCCTGCTCCAGACCCCTGCATCAAAAAACAAAACGATCAGTGACACTATAGAGCACTTTCAAGCCTCTTCAATCAAATGTGATTACATACTGACTAGAGGTGAGAAGACTTACTTGATTTTAGACTCATTGAGAGACTCCATGGTCGCATGGCGATCATCCACCTCTCTGACCAGCTGTAGGTTGCGGCGGTCAGCCAGTTCCAGGTCGGCCTTGGCTTTGTCCCTTTCCTGACAGGCCTGGTCGGCCAAAACTCTAGAGTTGGAACACAAAACCACCACAGCATGAGAAAATCATTAATTCTGATGCACATTACAAATAATACCTGTTAGTTCTCCAAATGTCTGTGCAGGTTAAGTAGCTACTGTGCAGTGGTATCTCGTCTAAGAACTTTAAGAATACTACTGGACATAGTAACATTATGTGTCCTCCAGATGGAGACAAAAACTAAACGGCAAAGATATTCAGGTGAAGAGACATTCTACCCCAAGAATCAAAGACAGAAATATCTTTTTTGTGTGTGCATTGAGACTTTTGACTTGTAGTGTATTTTAAAACACATAGGTGCAAAACTAATTTTGCATCTATGTATTTTAAAATACACTAACAGTCAAAAGTTTTTGAACAGTATGATTTTTAATGTTTTTTAAAGAAATCTCTTAAAAAAAAAAAAACAGTAAAATGTTGAAATGTTTTTAATATTTAAAATAATATTTTCTATTTTAATATTTTTTAAAATGTAATTTATTCCTGTGATTTCAAAGCTGATTTTTTTAGCATCATTACATGTTTCTTCAGAAGTCATTCTAATATTGTTATTTGCTGCTCAAAAAAACATTTGCTATTATTATTATTATTTACTACTACTACTATTATTATACAGCCCAGTAGAAATCTTTCAGGTTTCTTTGATATTATATAATTTATTTGCAAAAAAAAAAGCTTTCGAATGGCATGTGTATAATGCTACAAAAGCTTTTTTAAATGTTACAAAAAATGTTTTAAATATTGATGATGATGATAATAATAATAATAATAATAATAATAATAATAATAATAATAATAATAATAATAATAATAATAATAATAATAAATGTTTCTTGAACAGCAAATCAGAATATTAGAATGATTTCTGAAGGATCATGAGACACTTTAGACTGGAGTAATGATGCTGAAAATTCAGCTTTGATCACAGGAATAAGTTATATTTTATAATATTGCAATTTTACTGTTTTTGCTGCACTTTGGATCAAATAAATGCAGGCTTGGTGAGCAGACCTCTTTAAAAAAACAAAGAATCTTACTGTTCAAAAACGTTTGACTGACTTGCATTTATTCATTAAAAATAGCAAAAAACAGTTACATTGTGAAATATTACAATTTGAAATTTGCATTTTTTTTTACTTTATCAAATGTGATTTATTCTTGTGATGCAAAACTTAATTTTCAGCATAATTTTAGCATGCGTCACATTGTTCTTCAGAAATCATTCTAATATGCAGATTTGCTTAATATTTTTCATGGAAACTGAAACACTATTCAAGTGTTTATGGCAAGTAAAAAAAAATAATACTTTTTATTCAGCAAGGATAAATTTAATTGATCAAAAGTCACAGTAAAGACATTTATAACGTCACTTTATGATTCTCATTTCAAATAAATGAACCTTCTTTTGAGCAACAAATCAGCATATTAGAATGATTTCCGAAGAATCGTGACACTAAAGTCTGGAGGAATGATGCTGAAAATTCAGGTTTGATCCCAGAAATAAATTACATTTTATAATATATTCAAATAGAAAGCAGTTATTTTAAATAGTAAAAATATTTTTTATAATACTACATTTTTAAAATAATATTGCAATTTTACTATTTTTGCTTTACTTTGGATCAAATAATTGCAGGCATGGTGAGCAGAAGACACTTCTGAAAAAAAAAAAATAAATAAATAAATAATAATATTAGAAATTATATATATATATATATAAATAATCATTCAACATTACAGTATCATTAAGAGCTATCACTTTAACATTTATTACACTTTAAAAAAATAACTAATAATAATAATTTAAGTGAACTTGAAACAATCTTCACACAAACCCATTATAATAAATGTCATATATTATATATATATATATATATATATATATATATATATATATATATATATATATATATATATATATATATATATATATATATATATATATATATATATATATATATATAGTAGCTACCTGTGCCCTTCAGCAAGACAATATAGCCTAAATTATATAAAATTCTAAATTATATAAAGATAAAACTTAGTTATTAATTTCCTCTTTTTAATTTTGTTCCTTAATAAACAGACATCACAGCAACTGGTTATAAGGATATTTTGGCTGCTGTTACTTTAAAGGTTGTCACTGCTGAACTTGATCTGACACTGCTTTGACCTATAAATAATAAATTCTTACACGCACAGTTAAGGCAGCTTTAATGTTTTTTTTTTTTTGTGAATTCATGTTTTACCTGACGATACAACTACGACTTTGCATGCTCGCAGTTTCATTTGGGTTTAATATAGCCTAATACAGCGCGCGTCGGCACATTTGCGCGTGAACTTCAAGAGCGCACGCTACAAACAGAGTATATAGGCTGACAGGACAATTAAATTCGTTTTTACCGACATATGGCCTGACAGCATCTCATCTGACCGCAGTTCACTAACGTTTTACTTAAGCTCCCCGTCACCGGTACTGCTTCCGCGGTCGTTTGAGTCGCGTCTGGTGCTGAAGTAAAGTTGGAGCGCGCATCTGAAAAGTCTCCTGTTTGATGTGTTCGTAAAGACGCTCTGCGCATTTAAATAAAAGCATTTCATAAGCAGTTGTGAGTGGGGTGGCCCCGCCCATGCGTTAATTGCGTTAAATATTTTTAACGCGTTAAAATGAAAAAATTAATCTCCTGCGTTAACGCGCTAATTTTGACACCACTAATATATAATATATATATATATATATATATATATATATATATATATGAGAATGATTTCTGAAGGATCATGTGGCACTGAAGAATGGAGTAATGATGCTGAAAATTCAGGTTTACATCACAGGAATAAATTACAATTTAAAATATATTCAAAAAGAAAACTATTATTTAAATTTTAATAATATTTTACAATATTACTGGACGTTTGTGAATAAATACAGATCTGATGTGAATAAGACTCACTGCAAGTAGTTGATCTCATTCTTGTAGGAGACCAGAGCAGCCTGATGGATGCCATTCCCACTGACCAGCAACTCATTGTCCAGAGCCAGAGTGAGTTCAGCGAGACAGAGATGCTCCTCTAGAGAGAAGTCCAGAGTCTGTATCCAGTTCCGGAATATAAAAAACAATTCATGTTTTTGATCCACTTTTATGCACATTTTTTAAATGTTAAATACAGCAAGATTATACTTTGCCAGTGTTTAATTAATGCAAATAACATCTAGTCATCTATTACCTGTAGAATATCCCTGCTGTTGTGGATGCCCTCCTCCGTCCAGAGGGCGATGACTTTATCTGGGCTTGTGCATCCCGATCCATCATCCAGCCGGGTCAGCAGCCTCTGACCCACCGTAGCCGACAGTAAAGAAGGGGAGGTGGAACGCACCACACGCTCCTCAAGAGCCTGAGAGAGCAGAGGGAACGACATGAGAGAAAAAAAGACAAACCTATCCGGCAAAGTTCAATATCCGACTGTGAAGAAAACTGCTGAAAGGGAGAAAACTGAGCTCTCACAATCCTACCACACAATGCACAATGCTGTCCTTGACATGCCACAGCTAGAGTCTCAATCACGAACAAAATTATTGCACTGACCACCAATAAACGTCCTTCTGGTGTCGTAACCCTTAAGCTGGCTTAGCCTCATTTTTAGCCCCAGCGACTGCCAAATATTCATGCAACTCTGCATTTGTTATCAAACAAACGTTTTTTCTCTTTAAATAAAGCCTTAGCTTGAGTTATGATACCGTTTTAAATATTTGGGCTGGTTGTGCTTTTCAGTAAAATCACCTCAGAAATGTCATCACTAAACGACCCCAAACTGTCTTTACAGTCCCAAGTAAAAACACTGCATGCAGGTATGAGGCCTGTTGTGCAGTACATCTCCTCAGCATTGATTTCAAGCTTGGCCACTGCACAGGAATACATTGTTTGTGCGTTCCTAGGAACAAGAGAGCAAAAAGGAGGCTCCACCTTCCCAATTAACTTAATTGGTTCCAGCCACTGCGGCCCTCAGTAACTTGGCTTGATGTTGGAGATCTGAAATGAATCCTGTTTGACAGGCAATCATTTAACTGCCTCTTGTGTCTTGTCTTTGGCTGTTCATTCTTTTGGCAAATTTCTCTTTTATAATCAGAAGATGAGAGGAAAATGGGGAGATAAAGATTTCTATACTGTATTTGATACATTAACCTGCCAGTCTGGCATGCATGAAAAGTTAAACATTTCAAGCAAAACAACATATCTGGACCACAAAACCAGTCAGTTTTTGGAACTGTAAATAAGCTTTCCATTGATGTATGGTTTGTTATGACAGAACAATATTTGGCCAAGATACAACTATTTGAAAATCTGGAATCTGAGGTTGCAGATCTAAATATTGAGAAAATTGCCTTTAAAGTTGTCCAAATTAATTTCTTAGCAATGCATATTACTAATCAAATATTATGTTTTGATGTATTTTTCAGCTGCATACCAGAAACTCATGTACATACATTAGCGTTAGCGTGTTTGTTTGTTTGTTTTTTTTGCCAAATGTCTATATATGTACACATACTGGTCTGGAATAACTATGAATTTTTTTATGTTTTCAAAAAAGTCTTGTGTCAAAAAATGTATTCCTGTGATGCAAAGCTGAATTTTGTCACATGATCCTCGCACGACAAGCTTATTTATACTCAAAACAAATTTCTTCTTATCAATGATGAAAACAATTGTGCTGCTTAATATTTTAGTGCATTGATAATTAGAACCATTATTAATAATTAAGCACCATTAATAATTAAGCATCAAATCAGCATATTAGAATGATTTCTGAAGGATCATGTGACACCGAAGACTGGATTAATGATGCTGAATATTCACACAGGAATAATGTACATTTTAAAATATATTAAAAGTTAAACAGTTATTTTAATTTGTAATAATGCTTTACAATATTACAAAACAACAGTGCCAATACTTTTGGCAAGTACAAGTACTTACAAGTACTTTCTAATTTAAACTGAATTGTCAAAATTTTAAATAAGCAGTTTATTACTTAAGTAATACCAAGTGCAACATTCAACTTTTAAGTTGAGGTCAAACATTGACATACACCTTGCAGAATCTGCACAATGATTTTGCTAATCGTTTTTCCTACTGGAGCATCAGTGAGCATTTGAGCCTTCTGCAATAGTTGCATATGAGTCTCTCAGTTGTCTTCAGTGTGAAAAGATGAATCTCAAAATCATATAGTCATTGTTGAAAAGGGTTCAAATACACAGAAATGCTGAAAAGTCAAAAAAAATTGTGGGACCTAAAGGATTTTTCTGAAGAACAATGGACAGTTTAACTGTTCAGGACAAACGGGACTCACGAATTAACTATCCCTAAACAAAAAAAAACAGCTGTGGATCACTGAGGTAAAAACACAGTATTAAGAATACAAGCGTATGTAAACTTCTGAACAACGTCATTTTTATAAATTCAACTATTATTTATCTTGTGGACTATATGTAAACATTTTTATGCTAAATATCTTATTCAGGTCGGTACTAAATAAAAAAAATAACATGCATTTTGTATGATCCATCCTATTTTGGTAAAATAGTTAACATTTTGCAGATTCTGCAAGGTGTGTGTAAACTTTTGACCTCAACTGTAGCTGATTTTTTCAAACATTCACTCTGCAGCCACACTCTTGCATACTGATGTAAGCTTTGTTGCAGATTGTTTGGCAAAGCTATGTTTATTTCTGGCTACAATCTGCTTTCAACTGCAACATCACCATGACCTTGAGTTGAGCCTGACCTTTGAGATGGAGCGCTGTGGTTTGGGCCGTGCAGGGGTGGAGGTAGAGATGGGTGCAGCATGATGGTGTTGTATGAACAGGCCACTCTGGAACTCACTCAGACTGACTCTTCCATCCTGATCCTTGTCTAGTTTCCTGAAGAGAGCATCTAACTCCTTTGCATAAAGAAAAAAACAAGGATAACAGTTTTTTATGCACTGAATGGTGAAGGAAAGTCACTGTAAACTCTGTAAGGCGTAAATAGTAGCAAACAAGCAGCACAGAATGTCCTAACTCGGTTAACGTGATTACTAATCCCACTCGGTACAGAATGTTAAATGACCGTACCTCGGATTGTAAATCCTTGAGACCGATGTGGTCACAGACAAGTGACAGCTCCTCACGGTTTAGTGATCCTCCAGCTCCGACCCCCAGTTCCTGCCATACTGCCCTCACCTGCCTGTCTGTCACTTCCTGCTGAGGATCAGTTGAGCGCTGAGGACTTCCTGTGTCATCTTGCTTCCAAAGCTTCAACTGGCCTTAATTATATGTAAATCAGAAATAATTAGAGCTATGTGCTAACTTTATATACAAACATGTTTAATTTAAAAGGTACACAGTGTAGTAATATCTAACATACCTTGTGCCACAAAATAGTTGTGTGTGGATTCTTTGTTGCTTCCTGTTTCCTCATCTGATTTGAGACTCTATAAACAGTGCATTGACAGTGCTTAATTACTTATTACTAAATATTGCACATTGTGTATATATACAGTATATCAAAAGTGAGTACACCCCTCACATTTTAGCAACCATCTACTCAAGGGACAATACTATAGAAATGAAACTTGGATATATTTTAGAATAGTCAATGTGCAGCTTGTATAGCAGTATAGATGTACTGTCCTCTGAAAATAATTCAACATACAGCAATTATTGTCAAAATAGCTGGCAACAAAAGTGAGTACACACTAAGTGATAACATCAGTATGTTGTTTAACCATGCAAAGCCACATGTCCTATTCATCATGTTTATGTTTTTGTCTGCTTGACAGGGCAATATAAAGTTGTGTATCTTGTATTAGAGCAGTTAAAATTTGGTGTTAATTTGGTTAAACTTTAAGTACAATTCTCTCATACTGACCACTGGATGTTCAACATGGCACCTCATGGCAAAGAACTCTCTGAGGATTTGAGAATTAGAATTGTTTTCTCTCCACAAAGATAGACAAAGCTATTAGAGGTTGTAAACCAAGTTACACTACAGTGGTCAGGGTCATACAGAGGTTTTCCAAGATGGGTGCCATTCAGAACAGGCCTTGCAAGGGTAGATCAACGAAGTTGAGTACTCATTCTGTGCGTCAGGTGCAGAACCTGGCTTCAAAAAAACGTGCATGAGTGCTGCCAGCATTGCTTTAAAGGTTGCAGAAGTAGAAGATCAGCTTGTCAGTGCTCAGACCATACGCCGCACACTGCAACAAGCTGGCTCACAAGAAAGCCCGCAAACAGTTTGCTGAAGACAACTTGTCCAACAGCATGAATTACTGGAACCATGTCCTATGGTCTGATGAGACTAAGATGAACTTGTTTGGCTCAGATGTGTCCAGCATGTGTGGTGATGCCCTGGTGAGGAGTATCAAGAAAATTGTGTCTTGCCTACAGTCAAGCATAGTGCTGGTAGCATGATGGTCTGGGGCTGCAGTTCATTGAGGGAAACATGGATTTTATTATGTACTGTACATTCTGAACCAAAACAAGATGCCTTCCCTTCAGAAACTGGTCTGAATGATTGAATGAAGAATGATTTTCCATGATAATGACCCCCAACACACAAGTTTGCTTAGGGTGTACTCAATTTTGTTGCCAGCTATTTTGACAATAATGGGTTGATGTCAGAATAAAACGTCAGATTGACGTCAACATCCAATGTCGGACAGATATTGGGTTTTGGTTGAAAACGAAAATCATGTTTACGTCAGAATCTAAAGTTAGATTGACTACAACCTCCAACTAAGGACAGACGTTGCCTTTTGGTTGAGAATGAAAATCTGGTTGATGTCAGAATCAAACGTTAAATTGACGTCAACCTCCAAATATAGACATACTTTGTGTTTCAGTTGAAAATGAAAATCGGATTGACTTTAGAAACCAATGTCAGATTGACAACAACCTCCAATGTTGGATTTTGGTTAGTTAATGCCAAAATCTAAAAATAACAAAAGATCAGCGTCTACTGAAGTTAGAATTTGACGTTGTGTGGATGTGAATTTTGATTACATGACCTTGCAACCGAAACTGAACCAAATATCAATGTCTTATGACGTTGTGTGCCTGCTGGGTAGTGTGCACAGTATACACAATCTATACTGTCATAATTATAGAAGCACAACAAGTATTTAACATACAATATCTTGAATTAATGTTTTGACTTTTGACTGAAGTGAGTGAGCAGATGGAGACAGAGTAGCTGAATGAACTAGTACGGTTCAGTGATCACAAGGAACACATTACAATCATCAAAAGGCATTCCATCCCAGCAGTCATTACTTCTGCAGTGCTGGACAGGAACAACTGACAGATACAAGCTCAAGACTAATTCTGTTCATCACATCAGTATAGAAATACTGCACCATGCTAAACAGCTTAAACCTTGCTCATATAACGCCAGCTAAATCTCTCTGTAATGATGTAAAAGAGCTTATGTAAGAAATGGTTTGGAGTGGGACAGAGTTATCCAACAGTTACAACACACAGCTCTTTAAAATTGACTGATAAGACAAATACAATAAAATGTAGTACCAAAAGTAATTGTAAAGGTGTTTGCTAACTGTACACTGTGCACTGAATACTACCTACTGTTGTTTTAATAAACTGTAAACGGTAAGTATTATGTATCAAAAATTTTCAATTTGCTACATCGAAAGCTGACTTCATTACAACAATTTCAGCATGTGGCATCCAGCTATTTTTTTTTTTTTTTTTTTAACAAATTTCTGTAAAATGTCTAGGTAGTCTGCTGAGTCAAGATTGATGTTCCCCCTCACATTAGAAATATTCACAGAAGCTTCCAGGCAAGTGTTTTGGAGCTAAACTCTGCAGGACAGCGAGCACCCATGACTGAGTTTGGACACCCCTAATGTACATTTATTTATTTGTGTGCTAGTGCCATCTAGTGGTAGATTACAATTTGATTTATACTCATTGAGCTGTAAGATATCTGTGGTTTGATCGATGTACTGCAATGATCAAATGCAGGAGACAAAATAGAACAGGATACACTGATCGAAACACTACACAGTTTAGCCTCCAGCAACAAAAGAACAAACCCAGCTGAATATGGGACAAGCCACAATCAATTGCCATCAGCGTTAAATTTTAAACAACATTACATAACTGTTCGCAAACAGCTTTCCAAGTCAGCAGAATGTCTTGTATCTCTCTCTCGGTCTCTCTCAGCCAAATAGTGCAGATTTAGTCAGAGAAAAAAGCTACTTCATTGATCATTTCCACTGGTTAATTAAGTAAGGAACATCACACATCTTTGTACATAAGACATTGTTCATCCCTGACATCATGGATTTAGTAAAGAAAGCATGGAGATATGGTCTTTCAAGAAAGGCTACTCTCTAAATTGGATGCAAAAATCCTCCCAATCAATTAAAATAAATTAGAGACTTGATCACCGATCATTAAGAATGGTCCTCAGCTTCTACTTGACGAAATGTGTATGGTCTATGGCGTTCCCACAACTAAATCATTTATATTACATGACAAGGTTTGTGTGCAATATTTATGACAGCTGGTTGAATTATTTACATAAACAAGCAGTGGTGTTGCTCACATGAATGTTGTAAAACACTATATGGACTGTGCTAAGGCCTGTGAACCTGCACAGATTCTGTTCATTTAGTCCATCTACTGCAGCTTGCTTCCTCATTTGACATATTTACAGTAAAGCAACACAGTATTCATACAGTATTTCTCATTGAAACTTTCTGGTTAGGGGTAAATCCATGTGGAACGCAGTTTCCATTTACCATGGAATCTAATGTATTTCTGAAGAAATCTGGGATTTTATTAAAAAACAATTTGTATAATATTATGGTTTATATAACAAAATATTACATTTAGATAAAAAAAAAACATGTTGAAACCTATTTGGAACAACATGTATGAAATAAATCTTGCCCATGAACATGCATTTATAAAGAGAATAGTCAATTATGATGCTAAAATTCATACTTACATGGCATTCAACATGTAAGTCATTCTTTACTATTAAAGACAGAAATGACTGCATTTTCAATTACAAACATCCCACAATCATACTATTTCAAGTTAGCTTTAATTTTTATAAGTTCAGTTTTCATTTTTTTATTCATTTTAGTTTTTCTGTTGAGGAATAATTGATTTTAGTTTAGTTTTAGTAACTTTAGTACTTCAATTGAAACCTTTTTATTTCAGTTAATTGCTATTGCAACATATTTGTTTTTCATTTGTTTTTAAATTTTTATATTTACAGTTTTTAAATGTGTTTTATTTTAACTATTACAGGAGGTTCAAACGCTCACTGATGCTTCAGAAGACATTAAGAGCCAGGGGGTAAACGCTTGTTGAATTTGAAGATCAGGGTAAATGTAACTATTTTGTCTTCTGGGAAACATGAAAGTATCTTCTATAGCTTTTGAAGGGTAGTACTAAATGAAAAAAAATATTATATTTAGGCAAAATAAGACATCTTCATTCTGTTTAAAAGCTTTCAGCCCGACTCATAATGCATTGTTTTTCCTTCTGGAGCATCAGTGAGTGTTTGAACCTTCTGTAAGTAGTTGCATATGAGTCCCTCAGTTGTCCTCAGTGTGAAAAGATGGATGTCAAAATCATACAGTCATTGTTGGAAAGAGTTCAAATACACAAAAATGCTGCAAAACCAAAGAATTTGTGGGACCTGAAAGATTTTTCTGAAGAGAACAGAAGACAGCGGGCAGTTTAACTGTTTAGAACAAACAAGGGTCTCATGAACAACTACTAAACAATAAAAAAAAACAGCTGTGGATCATTCAGGTAACACAGTATTAAAATCAACCGTATACAAACTTTTCAACAGGCTCATTTTTATAAATTCAACTATTATTTTTTCTTGAGGAATACATGTAAATGTATTTTATGTGAAATATCTTATTCAGGTGAGTACTAAATAAAAAATAACATGCGTTTCACATAATCCCTCTTATTTTGGTCAAATAATTAACATTTAGCAGATTCTGCAAGGTGTATGTAAACTTTTGACCTCAACTGTATCTAAGACTTTTTACAGTCTTCAGTTTTGTGCATTTAAGATGGTTAAAACTTAAACCTTTTACGTAATACTTGTACTGTGCATGTTCATCAGATTACTGTACGAGACACGACGAGTTGGATCTTCCTGCTACAGAGTTACACAGAATCGCTAGTGACAGTGCAAAGAGCATGTAATCTCTGCCATTCATTGAAATAGCATGTACTGGGTTACATAAAAGTCCTAAATATTTCAAACACTGTTATGAAAAACGAGTGAGGAGCTGGAGAAGAAAAGGAGAACAGAACGGGAGCTACGTGTAGTGTGAGAGAGAGAGAGAGAGAGAGAGTAAGAGAACGAGGGAGGGCTCTGGTATGCGAATGTGCGTTTCTAAAATGAGAGGCGCAGTTAGAGGAAGCGCCATGCCAAATTATAGCCAAACCCTTTCCTTGTTGTACTCCACTTTATCAGGCCTTCTGACCACAGCTGATGCTTTGCACCCTGAGCTCCACCCAGACCAAGACCTCTAATCCTGGTTGAATAGATTAGATACATAAAAAACACCATGAGGCACTAAAACCAGGGACCACCGGACCAAATGGAGCCTGGCAGGCTGGTTCATAAACACCAAATGCTCGTCGCTGCCAACATAAACTGTACTGATGGACCAGCATGCCTTCGTTCTTGGCTAAAGCACTTGATTGCTTGAATCCTCCGCAGACTGTGACCTACTCTCTCAAGAAGTCACAATCCAAAACTGCACCACTGGACTAGATTTTTACACTGTTTTGGAAAATATTACCACCGTGATGATCTGAGTGGTTTTAGCACATTGCTTCTGCATTGTTCTACTCTTGTGAAAAAGAAGTACACTTCAGGAAACTTTTAAAAAGAGTACTTATGACACAATACATTACTGAATGTAATGTTTTTGGACACTTAAACTTCAGTGATTTTTGACCCATTTAAGTAGGGCGCAAGTACATCTTTATATGTAATTTCATAATAATCATAATATACTCTAATGTATTTCATTTTAAAACTTGTACAGTATGTCATGTATTTACATAATTACATATTTGTAATGAAGTTGCAATTTACATGTAATATTTTAAATATAACATCAAATAACATACAGTTAAAATTAACCAAGCACTTCACATGTTTTAGTATGTTAGTCAGCACATCAAAGTAAGTGTACTTTAAAGCATAAGTTTATAAAACTTTATTTAAAATGTACCTAAAAGCAAAACTTTATTTTGACGTTAGTACAAAGTGTACCTTTTTAAAGTGTACTTAAGTGTGTAAACTATGACAGCATTTTAGTGCTACGTTAAAAAACAACAACCTAAGATTACAAGATTAAAGTCATAATATTTTGAGAATAAAGCTGAAATTATGAGAAAAAATATACAATATAGTTAAAATATTCAGAGAATAAAGTTGAATTATTACAAGAATAACGTTGAAATATTTTGACAATAAAATTTAAATTATGAGAATAAAGTAAATGTTTCAAGAATAAAGTCAAAATTACGAGAATAAAGTCAAAATATCTTGAGAATAAAGTCAAAATTAGGAGAATTAATTCGTAGCAATTACGAGATTAAAGTTACAATATTTTTTGAGTATATTCTAGCCTATTGCGCATACAAATGACCTGGATTGGGAGCCCCGGGAGATATTCCAAAAAAATTTTTAGTTTTAGTTTTGTAGAGAAATTCAAAACAGTATGTCTATTACAATAATCTGTTTTTCATGCTCTCTAATGTGGCGTAACAGATAGCTGTATTCGCCTCAGTTTATGCGGCATGTGAATCAGTCATCTTTCTGATTAAAATGAGACATTTGTTTCATTAAATTAGGCTATACTGTTTTTTTTCATGCCTTCTGATGTTCCATTACATTTATATTGTGTTATAAATGTAAAATAAAGAGGAAACTCACATTTATAATTTAAACTGACAGAAATTGGAAGTTGCGTTATATTAAAAGCATGCAACAAAGCACAAAATAATTGCGATTACTGGGTGGCTGATGTGCTACAAATAATGAATGGAAGACATTAAACATTATTTCCAATCATTTACTGTATTATACCAGGAATAAAACAGCTTGTGAATAGTTATTAACGTTATATACCTTAGAAAAGACTACAATATAACTTATGTTAACAAGTTGGAGTCCACTTCAACCTTTTAAAGACTGGACATCACAGACATTTTTGCGGAGTAGGTGGTGGAATTTTCACCAAGAATGTCTGATTCACATGAATACAGCACTCTGTCTCACCATATTAAAGAGTGTGAAAAACACATTATTGTTTGTATTTCGCTTTAAAACTGACAGATTTTGAAAGCTGAGATATAAAAAGTACCAAAAGCACAAAGCTTATTGCTATTATTGGGTGGCTGACGCAAATAGGTCTAATGAATGCAATCGAAGACGTGAAATATTATTTCCAAGCATACTGTCCCCGAGAGTGTAAAACATGGTATGATTTCTGCTAATAATCCCACATATATTCAAATAAATTCCGGTGGCCTGGCAACTTTTCCCGGTGCTCCCAATCTGGGCTATTTGCATGTGCAGGCTATACTCTCAAAATATTATCTTTAATTGCTACAATTTAATTCTCTAAGCATTTCGATTTTATTCTCATAAATTCGACTTTATTATCGAAACATTATTAACTTTATTCTTGAAACATTTAGACTTCATACTTGTAATTTTGACTTTATTCTCAAAATTTCGACTTTATTTTCAAAACATTTTGACTTCATTCTCAAAAATTTGACCTTATTCTTAAAACATTTTGACTTCTCATAATTTTGACAAAATTTTTTTTAATATTTCAACTTTATTCTCAAAATGTTTACTTTATTCTTAAAATTCAGACTTTATTCTCGTAATTTCGTAATTTTAGAATTTTAGAATAATGCTCCATACCTTGTATAAAGTAATCAAATGTATAAAAACACTGCATATTCACTGTGTAAATCGAATATATATTTCTTCTTATTAAAGTTACAAAAGTGATTTAGTCAAGAGCAGATTTTCTCTTGTTTGTTGTTTGATTAACATAAATGACAGAAAGAATATTAAGACTGCTGTCACTTTAAAAGCTGGCTGAATCCAATATACTGTTACACGTGTTTTACTTCACAGCTGTTTGCTTTCACTTAAGACTTAAATTAATGTGTTTATGAGGATACTTGCAAAGACGTTAATTTTGACACATACCGTTCAAGGTCTATAATGTTGCAAAAATAACTTTTTAATATGTCTAATACTTCCACGCTCTATGATCACCGTCTTCACATGCATATAGCGAAATGAGTTCTCTTTAGGGTGACCAACCGTCCCGCTTTGTGTTGTACCACACAGCATTTTCATCCCTTGTCCTGCACATCGCATATTGAGAAAATGGCCCACATTTTCATCCGTCTGTTGGTTTTTAATTATCATATTAAGAAAATGTCCATGCGTTCTTGTGCCTTTTTAAGAAAGTTTTTTAATTATTCTTTTCGCGGCATAGTTTCCGGACAAAGGATTTGTGGACCTCATCAAGTGATCTAGCATTAATTTTAACCAATTTTAAAAATCAATGCAGCTTTCAGACATGATGTTCTTCTTTTTTAAACAGTTAGTTTGAGGCGGTTTTTATGGCGTTATTCAAATATCTAGAGCGCATTATTGTAATGCAGGGGCGCATCAAAATGTGCAAGCACAAATCTCTACTCTCGCAGGTGGATTCTCTTTACTCTCATAAAAAAGACGCACTTTCTCTAGCTTGCATATGCGCACTCAGAAACATAAATCAGCGCATATGATAACGGATGTAATTAGTATTTAGGAGTGTTCAGCATTGTCCCGCAAAAATCACATCTATGTCCCACAACAGATCTATTGCCAGGTGGTCACCCCAGTTCTCTTTCACTGTTGATTGTGTTTAAACAGCTTAAAATCACTTATTTTTAAACCGCAATGCTTAAAATGCGTGCAAACAATACGTTTTTGTGCATGGCGTAAGCCTGTAACTGCAATAGAGACATTAGTCTAAAATCTCTACAGACAAATTTCTACCAGTTAATCGTGTCTAGCGGTATATTGTCCACCCCTAATTTAAACAACCTTCCACTCCGTCAAACAACTGTAACAGTAACATCTTTAGTGTCCCTCATGTGATGTGCATAAGCAAGAAAGACATCATCTTCCTCCACTGTTTCTAGTACCAAACCAAGATGGATCAAAATAACTTGAACATGATAAAACGAAACACATGGAACAAGGGAACCAGCAGCACAGGCTTGCCTTTGCACTGGCTCTCGGGTCTGGCACTGTTATGCACGAGTAAAATGACTCCAGAAGAAAAAGTACAGACACAGCAGAAACAACAAACCCCTTTTATGAGAGCTCCTGCTCTTTGAGGGGAAAAAAGAGAAGGTGAAATGAGCCATGTTTTGATCCTGAGCCAAAAGTAACACTAAAGTCTGGTGAAGGTGGGGGCTGCACTATGGGCCGGCACTTGCACATTCCACACCGCCGCACTTCCTGTCTGTGAAAAGCAGGTCGGCCCTGATCCATTCACTAGAATCAAACTGATTCAGCTCTTCAATTGACTAACAATACAACGCCTCAAGTACCCTGCAGTGTTAAGTGCTAATATTTGCATGTCTGCTTGCATACCGTCCCAAGATGTCCCTGTTTTCTCTTGAATCTCTTTTAAGTGTTATGTTATTAGATTTTAAATACATGCTCTTTCAATTATTAATAGACATAAAAATAGACATATAGTTAATATATACAATACTACCTTTTTAAGACTTTTCAGGTCTTTTAAAGTATGTTATAGTCACCAAGGCTGCATTAATTATTTAATTTGATCAAAAAAAATCCAGTAAAAATCTATTTTGTAATTTAAAATATGTTTTCTATGTGAATATATTTATAAATGTCATTTATTCCTGTGATGCAAAGCTGAATTTTCAGCATCAGTGTCAAATGATCCTTCGGAAATTATTATAATATGCTGATTTGCTGCTCAAGAAACATTTCTTATTATTATTAATGTTAAAAACATTTAAAAACGAACTGTAGCACTTTTCAGGATTCTTTGATGAATAGCATTTATTTGGAAAAAAAGTATTTTACTGTCCTTAAATCCTTTTACTGTCATTTGATTTATTCATTGCATTCCTGCTGAATATAAGTATTCATTTCTCGTTTTAAAAATGGTTCTGACCCCAGACTTTTGAACTGAAGTGTAGGTATCATGAATTTTACCTCAACGCTCTCCAGTGAGGTGGAGCGTCTGAGCTTGGCTCTCCTCACACCATTTGTTTCTACTTTGTCAGTCCCAAACGGTGGTGAATCCTCTAAGTCTGCTGTCAGCTCCAAGTCAGCCTTGTCTGGCCGTGACCGCCGCCCGTACCGCTTGGTTCCTTTTACATATTTAGGCTTCACCTCCTCTGGGACTGCTAGAAGCACAGGAAATGATGATTTAGAGCGACAGATAATAAAAGTATGTCAGAAACAGTCAAAATGAAAAAAATAACTGGTAATTGCAATAGTAGATGATCTCACAAATATAGCCTTATTCAGAAAATGAGAAATATATTTGAAAAGGAAATGAAAACCTAACATCTCCAAACCTAGGTTCAATGCTCGAACATCTGTTTTTCATCATAGCTTTCAGGTTTACCATTTTCAAAGATAATTTTAGCATTGCGCACTGAGATTTCACAACATACACTAATGTACCAGTCTCCCTAATGCACCTATTAAAAAAGACAAATGCTATTTTGGCTTTGGTTTAAACAAGTCCATTTTTTCGTTTCAGCATCTGTATTACTTATTTGGGCTCCACTGAGAGGAGCCATAACAATCATTAGCCAGGTACCTCAAGGTGTTATGAGCTATTATTGTGAATGACTTCACGAATAAGCAGGAATGCCTGTTTTTTGTCTTCTTAAACATGTCAATAATAATTATGTCTTCTTAGACAATGTCTTTAATCCAAATGGGTTTATTAAAGATAAAAATGACACCAAACATTGCCTAAATTTAAAAATAATCATTGTTTTCTCTTGCTGTCTTCTCATATCTGTGTTTATTTTTCCAGTAACCCAGTAACAGAATTAATAGTATAAGAAAGTGACTCTTAAAAATGTGTATGTCTTTGCATGAGATGGAAATGGTATTTCCAAGCAAATGATGATAGAGCTTTTCTCACAAAAACATCAGTTTTCTTAAACATGTTGGGTTTTATCCAGTGATTCGAATGTAATTTTTAATGTATGTACAGTTGCAATTGAAATTATTCAACCACCTTGACCTGCAAGACATTTTGCTGCAGAGAACAACATTTTGTGAAAAAAAAAAATTAACAAAGGAATCAAGTTTTCACTTTGCTACTTCGTTTTTCAAATTCAACCAAATATTTTTAATGAGAATTAAATCTGGAGACTGAACAGGCCAACATTCTATGACTGATCCCTGAACTAAGCATAAGTAGATTTGGATGTATACTTTGGGATGATTGTCCTGCAGAAAAGTCCACTGATCATCAGCCTCAGTCAATTCTCTAAAGGCATCACAATTCTTGCCAAAATGGCCTGTTACTTCAAAGAATACATGATGTCCTTCATAGAGTCATGATTTCTACTTCTACAACAATAAAACACCCCTGCAACAGGTTGGTCCACCACATTGTTTGACTATGGAGATGGTGTTCTTTTGCCTTTTTTACACCAGACCTACCGCTGATCCATGGATCCAATAAGTTCCAGTTCGTTCACATTACTCCATAAAACATACTTCCAGAGCTCCACAGGTCTATCTAATTGAATTTCAGCATATTTAAGTCAGCATTTTATGTTTTTCTTGGTCAAGAGTGGCATTCAGCAAGATGCCCCAACATGAAAGCCATACTTACCTTGTGTTCATCTTATGCTCTGCAATGTTTTTCCACCTTTCTTTGATTCATCCTGAAAGTCTTTGGCTATATATTAAAGGTTTTCTGGTACATGAAAATGTCTGCCAGCTGTGTCTCTAGGAACTTGTAATGTCTTTGGAAATCTTCATGTAGCCTTAGACTTTTTCAAGTAATTAAATTATTTCTTCTGAATAGCCTCTCTATAGCTTTTGTGAGAGCTCTGTTGACTTTGCCAAATTAGCTACTCAAACTTCAGCACATACATGGGTTAAATGTGTAACAGTTCAAGCTAATTCTGTTTTCTAATAGAGTTTCTAAAGGTTTAATTGTATTTTAAGATAATTTTGTTCCCAACCATACAAATAAGTGACAAAAAAACAGCAATGTTGAATAGGGGTTGAATAATTATGTCATAGCTGTGTTATTAAAAAAATCCTTTAACTCAATTACATTATATATTGACATTATTACTTTTATTATACCAGTAATCTGTGATAGACACCGTTTTTATTAAGTCCTGGATCTTGTAGTTGTAAAGTACTGCAGTCTCTGGGGGGTTGAATAATTTCGATTGCAACTGTATAAAACTGTGGTTTAAATGTCAAAATACTTTATGGCCACATGTTAATAGTTGAAGGGCTCTAACAATAAGCTGAAATTTGCTATATGCTATATGCTACTGTTTACATACATGTAAGCCACATTACTGTTCAAAGGTTTGGTGTTCAAAATATTATTTAAAGAAACTGATACTTTTATTTAGCAAGGATGCAAGTCAGTCAAAAATGACAGCAAAGATTTTTACATTATTACAAAAGATTTCTATTTCAAATATAAAATTCAAATATATTTCAAATAAATGCATCCTAATCAAATGTATCACGGTTCCCACAAACAACTGTTTTCAACATTGCTAATATTTTTTTTTTCTTGAACAGCAAATCAGCATATTAGAACAGTTTCTGAAGGATCATGTGATACTGAAGCCTGGAGTAATTGCTGTAAATTAAGCTTTGCATCACAGGAATAAGTTAGATTTTAAAATATATGAAATGAAATAGCTTAAATTGTACTGATATTTCACAGAATTGCTGTTTTTACTGCATTTTTTTTTACTACATATATTAAAGACCCCAAACCTTAGAACAGTCGCATAAGTAACCATAAATACACCAGGCTATTCATTAACAAATACAAATAATCATTTAGACAGTAACACCAGGATGCGTTCAATTCAGTTCTTTAGAGTACTAAAGTTAAATCAACTCAACATTATGTACCATCAACAAACCTTGAGTCCACAAGGTCCAGACTGAAAACACAACAAAATATCATGAAGATAAAAACAGGCCTGGAAGCTCTGATAACCCTGGAGTTATATAAAGGACATTTTCTAGTCAAGTACCTGGTTCAAGATAGCTGCTCTCCTCCTCTGATGTACTAAAGTCCAAAGACCTTGACAGCACAGCCACAAAGCCCTCTTTGAACTCTTCAAAATTCACCTGCAAAAAGACATTATCTAAGTATCTACAATACAGCACAACATTAGGATGAGACGCATTGGAAAATGCCTTACCCTGGCATAATGTTGTGGTCCAAGCAGAGTATCCAGAAGTAATGGCAGATGGGCATCTAAACTCAGCTTGTGGCATAAGGAAGTAAGTTCCTCTTTATCAAGGTAACCTGTCCCGGTGGTGTCACAGCTGTCAAATTCAGATTTCAACTGGGCCACATAGCGGTTCTGCTCCTCCTCATCCATCCCACCACATACTGCACAGCCAAAAATGTCTGGGATTGGAATGTAGAAATAAAAGTGAAAAACAAGGCTAGTGGTCAATTCTGCACTGACGTATGAGCACCAGACTCTCTAGCCTACAGAGAGAGTAATTGATTGAATTGATACACGTCATTGATCTGGCAATCTAATCACAATATATTGCAGTGAGTTTATGGTGCATTTGCCAATTTAGGCACAGAGATTATATTCTATACAATACACTACCATGCGAAAGTTTAGGATATTTTTTTTAAGAAATAAATGGTTCAGTAAGAACACATTAAATTAACAACGTTTTAATGTTAGAAAATATTTCCATTCCAAATGTATCAGGGTTTCCACAAAAACATTAAGCAGAACAGCTGTTTTCAAAACTTACAATAAACAATTTTTATTGAGCAGCAAATCAGAATATTAAAATGCTTTCTGAAGGATCAAATGACCCTGAAGACTGGTGTAATGATGCTGAAAATGCAGCTTTGCATCACAGGAATAAAGTACATTTGAAAATATATTAAAAACAGTTCTTTTACATTGTAATAATATTTCACAATATTACAGTTTACTCTGTAAGCATAACAGGTGAGCATAACACTTTCTTTCAAAAACTTTTGAACAGTAGTGTAAATATTTAAACACTATACAGTAATATACAGTAATATAAAGGTCAAGTTTTGTGGCACTTTTTGTATGCTATGCATTTTACTACTACTTTACTACACGCACGTCTTATACTCTAGTTACACCATTTTATTGTTTCTTCTTTTATCACGCTGGCTTTATTGTTTTGAGGTGTCTTTGTTTTTTCAAAGAATACCATTGTATTGATACAACTGGCAATGAAGCACCAATGTTTTAGTGTTATGACTGAGCCAATAAGACCCTGTGCCTATTTATCAGTAGTCTCAAGTGACTTCTGATAACAGTGGAGACTTAACATATCTCATACCTAAAAGAAAGTTACTTAAAGACCAAGTGAATCAATCCACTATGAAACTGGCTGAATAGTCACAACATCAGAGTCATAAACATAGTCAGGTCAAAATAGGGTCTTTGGATGTTTTAATATATAACATTTTACACAAAATGATGCATTATTAAATCTTACATCAGTTATTAAACAAAAACTGTAATGCACTTGTGAATTAACACTATAAAACTGATTTTATAAAGCCAGTAGGTATCCCACAATGCAGCACGCGGGTTTGGTATACATTCACCATGGGAACGAGGACAAGACTATTAAAACAAAAGAAAAATATTTTCGATTGTGATACTTTCTAATGTAAACATTAAACAAAGTCCTCAAAGACGTGCAGGCGATCAACTGAAGAAGAAACGCGTTAATGTGTCATTAAAAATTTAACCATCTTACCGTTGTAAACTCCGACGTAAAAGTCACTTTATGCCCAGCATCAGTTGAGTTTCTTAAAACATATCGTCATAAAGTGAACGACCAAAGACGGAAAGATGCGTTGCCTTTTAAAACAGACATATAAGTAACAGAAGTGTCCAGGCTAGAAGCACGCTGTTGTGGGACAGACACCCGCGCTCATCCGCCTGTACTGTCCGCCGGAGTGCAGTAGCTTTAGTGCGGGGAGGTACCAACAGTTCCTGCTCATTCAGAGATGGTCCATTTCTGCAGCCCCTGCTGGTCAGGCGGTGGACTCCAATGGGACGGGAGGTCATAAACGACCCCGAACTGAACCCCCAGAGACTAATACTGGCATTGCATTACTTTGTTGCATTATATTGTGCCTACTGTGGAAAGAATACACATAACGGTGAGTACTGTATTATTATTAGTAACGTATTAGTATTGTTATGCTCTGCTTTTCAAAGTTGTTTTACGAGGGCAGATTAAATAATCAGATTAATTTTTACATAAGAAGAAGAAACTTTTGTTTACATAGTCTGTTATCTTCACGGGTCATTTCATTCTCGGACTGTGACGGTCCACGCACGCACACAGGGCTTTTATTAGAGCGACACCTATCGGTAGACACATGCAATGTTTGAAGACGGCCTCATTTGAATCCACATTTAGCTGTCCACTTTTTTCTTTAGTTACCGATGAGCGCCGCCATGATGCATTCTAACTTCCTCCTGGGTGCTCTCGTGTTCCCTTCTCTAGTTAAAACGGGATACAAAAGATTGACTGAATTAATTAAACCGAAACTTTTACAATAAATGTTGACTGCCACAGTAACAGCAATAAGCTGGAATTGCCAACCCTTAGTAATGCTGTTGCCCTCTCCTGCAAACAATGCCAGACACTACACATGTTCTTACAGAGTAAAAAAAACATCACGGTGCAAAGAGGAAACTGACAACACACCCAAAGACAAGACAGAGCAGATTAATTCTGGTATGAAACAAGGTCTCAGGAATATCTTTCAAATTTTTCACTTTTAAGGAAATTCAAACATTAAATACCGTTTTGTGGCTCATGTGTCATGACAGATCACTGTCTTGCCTAAATTCAAGCAGCACAAGTGAACTGATCGTCTTTTCATGTGTAACATTATAAAGCATGAAATGAGCATGAATGAACACCTGAAAGTGTTTCAACCGTGGAACACACCATTGTTCAAGTTTATTTCCACCTAAGTTAATCTACCCGTCTGATTTGTGGTTAAGGCTAGAAGGGATACAGCTGTGGCTACTGTGCTTGCACACATCAATATAATATTTGTCACACCCCACAATAATAACTACTGTTTTTTGCGTTACTGTTTAGGGTAGGGGTAGGTATACGTTAATAAAACACAATCTAATCCACCTTTTTCTAAAATGCGGACATCTTGTCTGACTGGAATGGTGTTTTACATCTCCTGTCTCTGCACACACACAAAAAAATCGGTTCTTCAGCGTTTCTTTGTGGTAGTTGAGGTGCTAGAAGTGCTTTACCAATTTACCAATTTAAGTGCTATATAGCAACATAAAGGTTCTTCATGGTTCTTTGGGGTGGTTAAGGTGCTAAGCACTATCTTTAAAGAGGTGCTATGTAGCACATAAAGTGGTTCCCCTATGATTACAAGCCAAAGAACTACTTTTAGTGCTATTTAGCACTATAGTTTTATCACTTTAAAGTATCGCAGTGACTGTCTTTTTGCAGTAAAGGACCTGTCATAGTTCAATGAGTGGGAAGATGACATGAAGCAACGCAAGGTTAGCTGTGCTGAAAACAGGAGTGCACATATGCATATTCAGCTCCTGGTCGGGACTATGTTCACAGGATTTTGTCCACAGAATGATAAGAGCACACATTATTTTAACATATTATTTTATTATTTCACACTCTTATTTCTCAGACTTACATGCTGCAAGCCATGCATACAGCCCTTTCTGGTATGCAAAACAAGGAATTCCTTTAACTTACTGCTGTTACTGTGGCAGCCAACAACAGCACAGATTAACCCACAGCTTAATATTTTTATCTAGTTATATTGAAAAAGTTTAAATTCAGTCAATCTTTTTTTACACTGATTTGGAAAACATGTTATCAAATATGTCATATATATGTCCAAATAACTTGATTCAATCATGTAGAACTACTGTCCATGAATTAATCATGTTCAGGCAGAGTTATATTTTCATAAAGTTGACATCGTATACTTCAGAAGAACTTTAGAAGCACAGTGGTAGTACTGGCAGTAAGCCAACTTGAATATACACAGATGATTGTTATTTGTTCAATTTTAAGCATTATAGGAAGTTGAGCTGATAAAAAGTAAGATATGGAGAATGCACTCCAAACATTGGTCTATGGACATTTATGGCCTATAGATATTTGCGTTCAAATGTCCATTCTATATTCAAATGTAATCTGAAGTTTATTTATTTATTTTTTTTACCAAGGTCTCGTTTTTTCAATTGCGTCTCACCAAAGATCTTATATAGCTACATTTTCCTAATCTGTCTGAAATAATAAAATGCTATAAAAAAAATAATAAAATGCTAAATAATCCAATCACAAGTGTTTAAAGCTAAATTCAGACATAAGAAAAAGATAAATAATCTAATTTTTTTCTTTTAAATGGAACAATTTATTGAAACTTTACGGGAAATAAAAAAAAAAACGATTCAAAAATATTTGGAATACTTTATTTTGAGTATCATAAAAATTAGTCTTTTATTAATAATAATATGAAATGGGAGAATATAAAGCTCATACTTGAAAAAGAAAAAAACAAAGCAAAGCAAAGCAAAAACAATGTACACATAGACTAATAACAAAATGGTAACGTGACACTTACAAATGGATAAAGGTAGATGGTTTAACAATTACATTAATACACCTTTTACTTGTTAAAAAATATGAACTATCAATCAGATGACAAAAGACATGTCGCAGATTACAACTGTTTATTCAAGCAGTCTTGATCACGTTGATAATTCACAGGCTTTAGAAATGTATGAATCAACTATGACACAGTTGGGTTTAAAAGGCATTATAGTACTAATAAGATTTAAAAGGCTCCAATGTGTAATGGTTTGTGATTTGTCAGCATGCCATAGCACAAAGCACTGCCATTGGCACTTCTCAGGGCGGTTTTTCACTTTCAGTTTCCCTCTTATAAGGTATTAGCTCTTGCCATTGTACATGGTCTTTTGTACAATATGATCATATTACTTTGTAACACAGTATAGTAAAATGTGCTGTTTCTAAAATATTTGTATGGCACACCCAAAGGCTAGGTTTCACTTTCGTTTCTTTTACATGGTGTCATAGTTTTCACATAGCCTTTATACTCCAAGGCCATGGAATCCAGTATGAGGAAAGTACCAAGCAACCAATATAAACTGGAAGCCCAATCACACAAGGAAAACTCCCATTAATGTAGGCCTATACCTGCATTGAGCACTACACTGCATTCACCATTTACTCTGATGTATTCTGTGGGACAAGCAAGCTTTTTGTTATGGCAGTCAAGTATGGAGTTTAAGCAAAAGAAAATGCTAAGCATTTTCAGACGGAAAACAAAGAATGGGAATGAAGAAAAACCTTTAATGAAAACCACAGAGCAGACAGATGGTAAGACAGAAAGACAAAAAAGGTTAGTTCTGTTTGTAAAATTTCCACAAAACATGATATTTATGAATGAATAATTCATTATTTTTGGTGAAAATTGTTTGGATTGTTACACCAGGGGAACAGACATCTAAATACAGTTCACAGCAGTCTGGAGTTCCTGTTTTCATTGCTCCTGATGTTGAAGCGAGTAACAAGAGATTGCTTCATATTCTCAGAAATATTCTGAGTGACCAGTTAAACTCTGAGGATTTGACACTTCAGCTGAGCTACTCTCAAGACTGTCTTTGTGAGTACCTTCAGAAAGCAGATCAGTTTTTGGAAAGACACTTTCACATACTGCTAGCAGAGGGACCACAAGGATCTCAGGTAGAGCAATTGATGTACACTCAAAAAATGTTTTTTTTTGACGCTGTTCACAATTCATTGTATCAGGTTTCTCAGTCAAACATGATTGCATCGTTAAACTGACTTGAAACTGACCGACTTGTTACTTTTTGGCTGAACTCAATGCTTTTATTTTGAAAGAACATGGTTTAATCAAGTACAGTATAGCTCAAAATATGTAATTGTGAGGAATGTTGTTCAGCCAATCCATATTTGATCCCTGTGAATATGAATGAACTCTTACAAGTGTGGGAAATGATCAGAAAAAAATATTTCATGTCACTTTTCATTTCTTAAAGGAACGCTCATTTTCCAACTCCCCTAGAGCTAAACAGATGAGTTTTACCGTTTTTGAATCCATTCAGCTGATCTCCGGGTTTGCAGATAGCACTTTTAGCATAGCTTAGCATAAATCATTGAATCTGATTAGACCGTTAGCATCTCGTTCAAAAATGAACAAATATTTTCAACATTTTTCCCATTTTTTAAAACTTGACTCTTCTGTAGTTACATTGTGTACTAAGACTAACAGAAAATGAAAAGTTGTGATTTTCCAGGCTGATATGGATAGGAATCATACTCTCATTCCGGTGTAATAATCAAGGAACTTTGCTGCTGTACCATGGGTGCAGCAGGCGCAATGAATTT
Source organism: Cirrhinus molitorella (assembly GCA_033026305.1). Lineage (NCBI taxonomy): Eukaryota > Metazoa > Chordata > Actinopteri > Cypriniformes > Cyprinidae > Cirrhinus > Cirrhinus molitorella. Next base: position 16,997,125 of record CM065126.1, read on the forward strand.
ACGCAGCGCCTGAAAATAGTCATGTTCCATAGCTTAGCAATGTTTCTAAGATGAAAGAATGCTGTTTTTATAAAATGGGGAATATTATTTTCAAAAGACAAGTTGCTGTCTAATATAATACCGACATTTTTGACTGTAGAGGAAGTAACAGTTCATCTGTCTAGTTGCAAATTGTAATCCAAGAGATTCTGTGTAGTTTTTTGGTCCAATAAATAATATCTCTGCCTTATATGAATTTAATAGAAGAAAATTATTGGTCATCCAATCTTTTACATTTTTAACACACTCTGTTAGCTTAGATAATTGAGAAGTTTCATCTGGTCTTGTTGAGATATATAGTTGAGTATCATCAGCATAACAATGGAAACTAATCCTGTATTTTCCAATAATATTACCAAGGGGCAACATGTATATTGAAAATAGCAGAGGACCCAGGACAGAACCTTGTGGCACTCCATACTTTACTGGTGATAACTGAGATGACTCCCCGTTTAAATAAATAAAGTGGTAGCGATCGGACAGGTAGGATCTAAACCATCTTAAAGCCTGCCCTTGAATACTAGTATAGTTTTGTAGTCGATCTATGAGTATGTCATAAACTGTAGTGTCGAAAGCAGCACTAAGATCAAGTACAACTAGCAATGAGATGCAGCCTTGGTCTGACGCTAGAAGCAAGACATTTGTAATTGTAACAAGTGCCGTTTCTGTGCTATGGTGGGGCCTGAAACCTGACTGAAATTCTTCATAGAGATACACATTTTATACCCTATTAGGGTATAAAAACATGATTCTATGATTTATTTGTTGTAAACAAATATGTAATATTCAAAATAAGGTTCATGTGACATGTCCAATATAGGCATAGACATTTCTTGTATTTTTACACTGCTGAACTGTCTCATATTCATCCTCAGGTGTGGGCAATTCCATTTGAGGACTGTCCTGCAGAGTTTAGCTCCATAATCAATCATATAATCAGGGCTCGAATTGAGGGGGGATGTGGGGGGATGGCATCCCCCTTGTTGAAAAAAAAATCCCTTCTGTAAAACCACCATCCCCTCTTACCATCCCCTTTAGATTAACAATGCTGTGTATTATGTAGAACCTATCGTTTTGCGCGCTTAACTTCGTTATTTTAAATGTATACGCGCGGTAAGTAAATGCTCGCAAACACGGGTTTTTTCGTGCAAAATGATTCATGCGCAACTTCTGACATTCTTTAAAAAGAAGACAATTATTAAGGTATGGTATTTCATTGATTAGAGATTAGACATTCGACGAGGGACGATGAAAAAGAAAGACGAGGGATGCGTTCCATTCACAAATGACACTAGTCAGTGACTTGGCAAAAAAAACTAACAAAAACATGTCCCGAGAGTCTATAAGCATTCATTGCATGATAAAGCCCATTATAATGCCCCTATAATTAAAATAATGAAAGAAAAATATCCTTATCCCTGCATGTGTGCTTTTCGTATCTTTATATTATATAGTTAAGTAGCCTATATCACACAAGAATGAGTGTGTGAGATTGCCAGTGTTAAATTAATTGCATCATATCATATTTATTTATCCATGACAAGTCTTAACCAGCACAAAAACACACTCAGCAAAATATTAATTATCATTAAGGACAAAAATCCCCCCAAAATATATAATTTTTGTCAATATTGCACATAAAATAAGGGGCATCATTTAGGTCATTTGGCACACAGACACACAGATTGCGTGCATGCAAGGGTGTGTGTGTGTGTGTGTGTGTGTGTGTGTGTGCACTGGTTTAACCATTGGGATGACTAAATGTCCCCTGTAAGAAAATAGATAGTAAAAATGCAAAGATGTAGTCAACTAAATGTAATAACATCAGTTTTACATGCAAATATTAACTTTTGCACAATTGTTTAAACTCAAAATAAATAGAAAAAGGACTGTGCACAGGGAGTCCAGAGGCCAGGAGGGAATTCAATGAGGCAATAAATGAGAACTATCCATTAATGAATCATTAAATAATTATTTCCTTTTGTAATAGGCCTAATGACAGATTTGGGCAAAATGGCACAGAATTGGCTCTTTTATGTGAGCTGGTACTTTCTCAAACCGTAGATATGTAGACAGTACAAATCAATCTGATTTTACATAGGTTAATAGCTAATAAAGTTGATAGTAGCAGTAAACTCTGGTTTAAATCAGTTAAAGAAAACTCTGTCCGTGTGTGTCATCGTGACTCAGCTGGATTTCTGACCTTTCACTGTTACGTGAAGTGTTTCGATGAATCATCTGTGAATATAGGCTAAGTCACAATGACAACTGCAGTTGGACAACATTTGTGTTAAACTATGATCTGATTTATTTATTTCTTTGTTTATTTGTTTTAAATGTATTCATATACTTCTTAACATGGTCTGCTATCTGAATCAACATCTCATAAATGCATCCACCGGTCACTGGTATGTAAGAGGAAAAGAAAAATACACACATTTCACCACTCACGCAACCAAACAGACACGCCCACTCGCACGCTAACCATTGGCTATGATGCAACGCAATCACAAAAAAAGTCCCGCCCACCACCATACAACGCGCACTACTATTGGATATAATATAGCTCTATAAGCAGACATCCGTGTGGAACAGTGAATCTTTCTATAATCACAAGCCTCCATATATCAGCTGGTAAGCATACAACGAACTTTTGCACTGCACACGAAAGGTTTTGTATGAGCTTTCTGTGGTAAAAGCGGTATGTGTTAGTTGCAGGCACAGTATATGAATATAGCATTATATGAGCGCACAGATCTATCGTTAGGCCACTTTGTTTATGTTGAAAACATTTCTCGTCAGTGTTTTTCTTCATCTATTACAAAGCATTTTTGTTTAGCATGCAATATTACAAAGCTTTTTCGTTGAATAATTGTTTTAAAATAAATACAAGTGCAATATAAGAAAAAGGAACACTTCCTTATCCTTCAAAAATAGGTACAGTCGCCTTTTTTTGGACATACAGTAAAAAGCCGTGTAGAAATTTGAAATTAAAATGGGCATTTCTTTATATGTATGCATGTATTTGTGTGGGGATAGATAGATAGGTAGATAGATAGGTAGATAGGTGTGTGTGTGTGTGTGTGTGTGTGTGTGTGTGTGTGTGTGTGTGTGTTTTCAAAAAGCCTGTACATTTTTTGGGTGGAAGAAATTAACACTTCAAGGATGCATTCAGTTAATCAAAAAGGACAGTAGTGACATTTATAATGTTACTGTTTAAAATAAATGGTGTTCTTTCTTTCATCCTGAAAAAAATAATGTGAATTTAGTGCAAAACATTTTAATTGTTATTTTCCTTCTCTCTTCTCGGTAGTGAAGCATTATGGGTGGTCAGGTGTCCATTGACGAGAATGTCCATGTGGTGATTGTTGGCGGTGGTTTTGGTGGCATTGCGGCTGCTCAACACCTTAAACATCATGGAGTACCCTTTATGCTAATTGACGTCCTGGATGCATTTCATCACAACATTGCAGCTCTGCGTGCCTCAGTTCAATCTGGTATGCTAATAATAAGATGCCCAATGTAATAAAACAAGCAGAATAATACAATAATGCAGGGTTTTTTGTATGTTCATCTAGGTTTTGCGAAACAGACATTCATACCATACAAAGAGACATTTGGACTGAATTTCCTCCAAGGCCGTGTCATACAGATAGACACAGAAACGCAGACAGTTGTGCTTGACAATGGAAAGGTACGTGATATTATAATATTCCAGCAAAAGAAAACAAAATATGATCATATGTCAGTTTTAATACATGCCTGTGTTAATCTACAGCAAGTACGTTATTCACACCTCATTCTGTGCACTGGAACAAGCGGACATTTCCCAGGCAAACACAATTCTGTGGACACCTACCAATTAGCCATTCAGAAGTATGAGGACTTTGTCCAAGTGGTGAGTTGCTTATTTTGAGCTGTTACATAACCAAAATGTGATATGATCTTAACTATCAACACAGCCTAAACTGTTAAAAAGCCAGACTTATTTATATCTTCACCCTGTGTTTCAGATCCAGGAATCAGACACGGTTGTAGTAGTTGGTGGCGGAACCACTGGTGTTGAAATGGCTGCTGAAATCAGGACTGAATTTACTGACAAGAAGGTAGAGCTCGGCATTTACACTTAAATAGACTTTGCGCTCTTATTCTAAATTGCAAGCTTAAATGTGATTTGTCTCACGCAAATTTCATCTAGGTGATTTTGATCCACCCGCGGGAGGAGGTGGCTGATCCTGATCTATTGCCATCTGTCAAAGAACAAGCCAAACAGGTGCTGCTTGAAAAGGGGGTGGAGCTGTTGTTAGGTAATGATCTTGCGTGTTGCTTAGCATCTATAGGGGCATTGCGTGTCTGTTTTTGTTCAGAAGGAACTACAGTGAGAAATATGAGACTCTGGAGACCCAGTGTTGCTCATACAGATATTGAGATGATTGGATCACAAAACCAGTCATAAGGGTCAATTTATTGAAATTGAGATATATAAATGATCTGAAAGCTGAATAAATAAGCTTTTCATTGATGTATAGTTTGTTATGATATGACAATATTTGAGATACAACTATTTGAAAATCTGGAATCTGAGGGTGCAAAAAAAATTGAAATCTTGAGAAAATTGCCTTTAAAGTTGTCCAAATGAAGTTTTTAGCAATGCATATTCCTAATCAAAAAATTTTAAAAGTTTTGAAATATTTACGCTAGGAAACTTACAAAATGTCTCCATGGAACATGATCTTTACTTAATATCCTAATGCTTTTTGGCATAAAAGAAAAATCTATAATTTTGACCCATACAATGTATTTTTGGCTATTGCTACAAATATACCCTAGCGACTTATGACTGGTTTTGTGGTCCAGGATCACATTTGATTTTAACTGTCTCACGCTGACAATTGCTGCATTTCAAAACACAAGCAACAAAAATATTGGCTAAAATCTGAATACTATTATTTGGCAGTTGATTATTGCGTTCCAATATAAATAAAACTGTTAACAGTTATGCAGTTGTTAGCAAATTCAACTGGAAGCAGCTTCAGAGACTGACTGTAGAAAACTTCAGTATTAGACGAGCAGTTCTCGTTCTTGTGTGTGTTTGTAATGGATATTTTTATGGAAGCCTGTTACCACCACTGAATAAAAAAAAATAATTTAAAAAAAGGTAACTGCGACTTTTTATCTCACAATTATAACTTTTCTTTTTCTTGTTATTGCGAGTTTACATCTCTTTTCTCAGAATTGTGAGATATAAACTCGCAATTCTGAGAAATAAACTATCAGTTCTAAGATATAAACTCGCAATTGCTAGTTATAAAGTCAGAATTGAGATATAAACTTGCAGTTCTGACTTTTTTCTTAGAATTGCGTGATATAAACTAACAATTGCGAGTTCTAAAGTCAGATTTGTGAGATATAAACTCGCAATTCTAAGAACATCAGTCTTTTTTCCCCTCAAAATTAGGACTTTATAACTCACAATTGTGAGTTTATATCTCTCAATTCTGAGAAAAAAGCCAGAGTTGCAAGAGACAAACTCGCATTTACGAGAAACAAAGGCAGAATTGTGAGTGTGTTTCATGCAATCCTGAGAAAAAAACTCAGAAATGAGAGTGGAAAGAGGAAAGGAAATGGATAGCTGGATTAGTCTATGCAAAATATTAAAACATGCACTATGCTTTAAGCCACATATACAGTACTGTGCAAAAGTCTTAGGCCATTAATATTTTTACAAATAAAAAATAGTCTTTTATTAATTTTTTTGTTGTAGTGTGTCAGTAGGAAATATCAGTTTCCAAACATTCCGTTGCCATTAATTGTAATAATCCAGTGAGATTTTTGTTTGCACATCTCCAAGACACTTGACGAAACCCTCCTGCAAAGCTATAGAACTGAAAAGTTTTAGGCACTTGTGTAAAAATGCTGTAAAGTAAATGTCTCCATGGAACATGATCTTTACTTAATATCCTAATGATTTTTGGCATAAAAGAAAAATCTATAATTTTGACCTATACAGTGTATTTTTGGCTATTGCTACAAATATACCCTAGCGACTTATGACTGGTTTTGTGGTCCAGGACCACATTTGACTTTAATTGTCTCATGCTGACAATTGCTGAATTTCAAAACACAAGCAACAAAAACATTGCCTAAAATCGGAATGCTATTATTTGGCAGTTGCTAATTGCGCTCCAATATAAATAAAACTGTTAGCAGTTATGCAGTTGTTAGCAAATTCAACTGGAAGCAGCTCACATCTCACAATTATGACTTTTTTTTTCTTGTTATTGCGAGTTTACATCTCTTTTTAGAGTTTATTTCTCAGAATTGCGAGTTTATATCTCACAATTCTGAGAAAAAAACTCTCAATTCTGACGAATGAAGTCTGAATTGCATGATATAAACTCACAATTGCTAGTTATAAGTCAGAATTGTGAGATATAAACTGGCAATTCTGAGCTATAAACTTGCATTTCTGAGAAATAAACTGTCAGTTCTAAGATATAAACTCACAATCGCTAGTTATAAAAGTCAGAATTGAGATATAAACTTGCAGTTCTGACTTTTTTTCTTAGAATTGAGTGATATAAACTCTCAATTGCGAGTTATAAAGTCAGAATTGTGAGATATAAACTCGCAATTCTAAGAACGTCAGTCTTTTTTCCCCTCAAATTAGGACTTTATAACTCACAATTGTAAATCTCTCAATTCTGAGAAAAAAAGCCAGAGTTGCAAGAGACAAACTCACATTTACGAGAAACAAAGGCAGAATTGTGAGTGTGTTTCATGCAATCCTGAGAAAAAAACTCAGAATTGAGAGTGGAAAGAGGAAAGGAAATGGATAGCTGGATTAGTCTATGCAAAATATTAAAACATGCACTATGCTTTAAGCCACATATACAGTACTGTGCAAAAGTCTTAGGCCATTAATATTTTTACAAACAAAAAATAGTCTTTTATTAATTTTTTGTTGTAGTGTGTCAGTAGGAAATATCAGTTTCCAAACATCCCGTTGCCATTAATTGTAATAATCCAGTGAGATTTTTGTTTGCACATCTCCAAGACACTTGACGAAACCCTCCTGCAAAGCTATAGAACTGAAAAGTTTTAGGCACTTGTGTAAAAATGCTGTAAAGTAAATGTGTCCATGGAACATGATCTTTACTTAATATCCTAATGATTTTTGGCATAAAAGAAAAATCTATAATTTTGACCTATACAGTGTATTTTTGCCTATTGCTACAAATATACCCTAGCGACTTATGACTGGTTTTGTGGTCCAGGATCACATTTGACTTTAATTGTCTCACGCTGACAATTGCTGAATTTCAAAACACGAGCAACAAAAACATTGGCTAAAATCGGAATGCTATTATTTGGCAGTTGCTAATTGCGCTCCAATATAAATAAAACTGTTTCAGAGAATGACTGTAGAAAATGTAAGTATTAGATGAGCAGTTCTCGTTCTCGTGTGTGTTTGTAATGGATATATTTATGGAAGCCTGTTACTACCACTGAATAAATAAATTAATAAAAAAAAGGTAATTGCGACTTTTTATCTCACAATTATGATTTTTGTTTTTCTTGTTATTGCGAGTTTACATCTCTTTTTAGAGTTTATTTCTCAGAATTGCGAGTTTATATCTCACAATTCTGAGAAATAAACTCTCAATTCTGACGAATGAAGTCTGAATTGCATGATATAAACTCACAACTGCTAGTTATAAAAGTCAGAATTGTGAGATATAAACTTGCAGTTCTGACTTTTTTTCTTAGAATTGCAAGATATAAACTCACAATTGCAAGTTGTAAAGTCAGAATTGTGAGATATAAACTTGCAGTTCTGATTTTTTTTCTTAGAATTGCGTGATATAAACTCACAATTGCGAGTTGTATGTAAAAATATTAATGGCCTAAGACTTTTGCACAGTACTGTATATGTGGCTTAAAGCATAGTGCATGTTTTAATATTTTGCATAGACTAATCCAGCTATCCATTCCCTTTCCTCTTTCCACTCTCAATTCTGAGTTTTTTTCTCAGGATTGCATGATACACACTCACAATTGTGAGGATTAGCTGGATTAGTCTATGCAAAATATTAAAACATGCACTATGCTTTAAGCCACATATACAGTACTGTGCAAAAGTCTTAGGCCATTAATATTTTTACAAACAAAAAATAGTCTTTTATTAATTTTTTTGTTGTAGTGTGTCAGTAGGAATAATCAGTTTCCAAACATTCCGTTGCCATTAATTGTAATAATCCAGTGAGATTTTTGTTTGCACATCTCCAAGACACTTGATGAAACCTTCCTGCAAAGCTATAGAACTGAAAAGTTTTAGGCACTTGTGTAAAAATGCTGTAAAGTAAGAATGATTTCAAAAATAATGTCATAAATCAAATCAACTTTTGGTGTGACCACCTTTTGCATTTAAAAACAGCTTTTGTCTGAGGTACACTTGTGCATAGTTTTTCAGGTAACTTTGCAGGAAGGCTTCTTCAGGCGTCTTGGAGGTGTTGCCACAGTTCTTCTGGATTTATTCTGTTTCAGTTTTTTCTGTTTCTTCATGTAATCACAGACCAACTGGATGATGGTGAGATCAGATCTTTGTGTGGAGCACTCTGAATAATATCACTGGATTATTACATTTAATAGCAAAATGAACTGACACACTACAGTAAAGAGAAATAACTGACTTAAATATTTTTGTTGATGAAAATATTAATGGCCTAAGACTTTTGCACACTAGTGTAAAGCAAAATGTGTATGTTTTCTAACTGTTTTCTTCTCTTTTTCCTATGTACCTGAATGCAGGGCGGAAAGTGACAAATCTTGATGAGCTGGAATTGAATGTGTGTCGGAAAGGCATGGTGGTCAAGACCAATAAGGATGATCAGGTCACTGCCGATCTAGTCATCTGCTGCACAGGAAATAAGATCAACTCTGAAGCATACAAGTCCAATCTGAGTAAGTGCTTTTTGTTTGTAAAAAATGAGCTAATAGATATTTATAATTGTTGAAATGATATGTAATCTTAGTAATATTTATTTACATCCTCAAATGGAATTTTCAATGTGAATTCACTGATTTACATCTCAACAAAATGTAATTGTCACAAATGATTATATTCTTTCTTCATTAGCAAAGAAATTAAGTTTTTTGAGGAAAACATTCCAGGATTTTTCTCCATATAGTGGACTTCAATGGGGATCAACGGGTTGAAGGTCCAAACTGCAGTTTCAGTGCAGCTTCAAAGGACTGTACAAGATCCCAGCCGAGGAATAACGATCTTATCTAGTGAAACAAATGGTCATTTTCTAATAAAAATAAAAAATTCAGATTTTTTTTTTTTAATCACAAATGCTCGTGGAGGTACTGACCCAGTGTTTACAAAACAAACGTGTAAAGAAAGAAAAGAAAGAAAGTCAAACGCCATTTACAAAATAAGGTAAAACAACAATGTGGGATGATTTTGAAGTTGCAGGAGAAAATGAAATGGTCTTTTTTTTGCCCTACCCTACCTTTCTGAACCGAAGTACACAGACAAAGAACTAGCCACGTGTGAGCTTTCCAAATAGATGTCTCCGCTTTTATTTTTTCACTAAAGAACACCCTTATTCCTTGGCTTTGAAGCTGCATTAAAACCGCAATTTAGTCCTTCAACTCACTGATCCCCATTGAAGACCACTATATGGAGAAAAATCCTAGAATTATTTCCTCGAAAAATGTAAATTCTTTTCGACTGAAGAAAGACAGACAATGAACATCTTGGATGACATGGGGGTGAGTAAAATATCAGGAAATTTTAATTCCGGAAGTGAACTAAATGGAAGAAAAAAGTGTTCATTCCCCATGGTCCGTAAAATGTTATTGTATTAAATAAATTTTTTTTTTTTTATAGATGACAAACACTGATTATTAATATATGTGAATGTTTTTGGATTACCCCATATTCTGTGTGCATGGTAACACATTTATGGCTAATTCATACGGATAATCATACTTTAAACTTTAAAACTACACTTCCAATTGAATTGTGCTAATATTACATTTAAATATGAGTATTAATGCAGCATCCTCAACCTTGGTTACGATTGCCAATTTGTGCAGCTGTAAAGCTTAGAGAATGTTATATTTATGATTTTATATCACACAGTTCTTTGTTGACTTGTAGGAGTTGTGTCCTTCTATGACCTCATTTAACTGGTTGATCCCTCACCCACTCTCTCACTCTCTTTGTTTATATTTGATCTCTTTTTTTTTTCCTCATTTCAGCTGCAAGCATGGCAGAAAGTGGTGCTCTGAAGGTCAACCAGCACCTGCAAGTAGAAGGCTTTGATAATGTGTATGCTGTTGGTGACTGTGCCAATCTTGATGAACCCAAGTTGGCGTATCATGCTGGACTTCATGCTGCGGTTGCTGCCACCAATATCATAAACAGTCTGAAAGGAAAATGTTTAACCTCATATCGCACAGGTAACAAACATCACCCAGTGATTTTGTTTTTTGAGTTAATTTCTCAGTTTTTTAAAGGGATAGTTCACTCAAAAATTAAACTTCTGTCATTAATTACTCACCCTCATGTCGTTCCAAAGCTTCATTCTTCTTCAGAACACAAATTAAGATATTTTTGATGAAATCCGAGAACTCTCGGACCCTCTAAAAACAGCAGGGGTCTTACCACATCAAGGTTCAGAAAGATACCAAGAACATTGACAAAATAGCTAATGTGAATCAACCATAATTTTATGAATCTACAGGAATACTGTTTGTTGCGCAGAAACTAAAATAACAGCTATGTTATGTCTATGTTCATGGTACCTTTGTGGACCTTGAACGTGGTAGGACTCTTGCTGTCTATGGAGGGTCAGAAAGCTCTCGGATTTTATCAAAAATAGCTTAATTTGTGTTCTGAAGATGAACGAAGGTCTTACAGGTTTGGAACATCATGAGGGTGAGTAATGACAGAATTTTCATTTTTGGATGAACTATCCCTTTATAAATAGAATTCAGACAGCAATTGATTGATCAATGTTCTTTCCCCAATCAGGAAATGTGACTATGCTGATTGCTATGGGCAAGGATGCTGGAGTAGGCCAGTTTAATGGCTATAAACTACCTCGCTTTTTGGTCACCAAGGGTAAGAGCCAAAGCTTGTTGCTGTGGAAGAGCTGGAGGGAAATGGGCCAAAAAGCTCCTAATTAACAAACCTTGATTCATCACTTCTTCTTTATTTTTTAACAAAATGATTTTTGCATGTATCATTGTCGTAATATTAAATGAAACCAGAACAGAAGGATGCTTTATATTGCACAAACTACCAACATTATATATACTTTTATATAACATCATGAATTGTTTGTCATCTTTTTTGAGAACAATCAGAAGCAACATTTTATTATTTATACATTTGTTAAACAAATAAATCCATTTACCACAATATAGTTTACTCTTGTTATTGTTTATTGATAGTAGCTTGTTCTTCCTGCATTGACCATGTGATGTTTGATGAACTGCTGGTGTTTCTCCACTAGAGGGCGATCATACAATATAAATCAAATCCCTCTAGCCTGGTCAACAAAACAAGATGCTGAGTCACTGAGTAGATATTGTTTTTCATAATTATTGAAGAGAGAGAGAGGGAGAGAGAGAAAAAATGTGTGTGTGTATATATATATATATATATTACACATAAATGGTCCAAGCTTACTTAAAATGATTACTCGTGTGGTTTTCTGAACTTAATCTAATTCACACAAAGAGAAGGAAATCAAATTAGCCTACATAATTTTTATTTTTTCAGCAGCACACTACATTGTTGTCACATGATGACCTCATCATGTATCACACATCGATAGTGTGGTAAAAGGGTTGTTTTTGCATTTTAAATTCAGTTGTGTAAAATATCTATTAGCTGTTCATTAAAATAATACATATTAATTTGGAGTTCATTTATCAGACTGAAAAGATCAAGATAAGCAGACTGCACTGTGAGATGCATATTATTCCTTCTTAAATGTCCTGGTGTACTGGGTTACTGCACTGCCTAGAGAGCTGTAGTCAATCACAAAGAAGGCTCTTAGAGCTGGAAATCACTGCACTCTGTGCTTCAAAATGCCCCATAATGATGTTGTCATGTTTGGAGCTGTTGACTGGGAAGGCCGTTGGCATTTGGTGTTCATGAAACTTTTGATATAACGTCCAGAATTCAAGGTATTGTGTTTTTTATATCGGGTTACACATCTTTGCTCGTTGGCCTTGGTTACAAATGGTCTTTAAATGGCAATACTGCCATAAATTCCAACTTTGAGAAAGTCACAGTCACAACCCACAGTGTGAGTTGAGTCTGGGTCACAGAGGCACTGATTCAATTCAGAGGTTGTGTTAGTTTGGCTGTAGTTTTGTGGCATTCAGCCAGTATCCTGTGGGGTGATGTTCTGTTCCAATATGAATGTCAGCTAGCATTGTTTGTCATTTGTTGTACTTATTGATCTTTGCCATACAGTTTTATATTGTTTTACCATGCATTCCTCATATGATTCCAAACTCACAAGACTTCTGTTCATCTTCCAAACGCAAATAAAAAAATATTTTCAGACATTTTAGAGATTTATGTCCTCCACTGAAAGTCCATTTCACCAAAACTTCATAAAGACACTAAAAGTAATCCATATGAACATCCCTTTTTTGTCCTAAACAGTTAAACTACCTGCTGTTCTTTAGAAAAATCCTTCAGGTCCCACAAATTCTTTGGTTTTCCAGCATTTTTGTGTAGTTAAACCCTTTCTATCAATGACTCTTATGAGATCCATCTTTTCACACTGAGGACAACTAAGGGACTCATACACAACTATTACAGAAGGTTAGCACGCTCGTTGATGCGCCAGAAGGAAAAAAACTTGCACTAGAAGCCAGGTAAACTTTCTGAATTTGAAGATCAAAATAAATGTAACTTTTTTTTGTCTTCTGGGAAACATGTAATTATCTTTTGTAGCCTCTGAAGCGCAGTACTAAATTAAAAAATATGATAGGCAAAATAAGAAAAATGTACACTCTCCATTCTGTTCAAAATGTTCTTCTGAGCATTTGAACCATGTGTAATAGTTGCATATGAGTCTCTCAGTTGTCCTCAGTGTGAAAAGATGGATCTCAAAATCATACAGTCATTGTTGGAATACACAAAAATGCTGGAAAACCAAAGAATTTGTGGGACCTGAAGGACTTTTCTGAAGAACAGCAGGTAGTTAAACTGTTCAGGACAAACAAGGGACTCATTAACAACTGTCACTAAACAAACAAAAACAGCTGTGGCTCATTCAGGTAACAACACAGTATTAAGAATCAAGTGTATGTAAACTTCTGAACTGGGTCATTTTTATAAATTCAGTTATTATTTTCTTTTGTGGGCTATATGTAAACATTTTATGTGAAATATCTTATTCAGGTCATTACTAAATAAACAATAACATGCATTTTGTATGAATCCTTCTTATTTGGGTAAAATAATGAACATTCTGCAGATTCTGAAAGGGGGATGTAAACTTTTGACCTCAACTGTAACTCAAGTCTTCTGGAAAGACACAATCTCTTTACATAATAATTAAATTTAATTTAGGCTTTTACTAACTAAAAATATTGATCAAAACACATACCTAAAGCTAATCTAATATATAGTTATTAGCATAAAAAGTGGCATAAGAACAAACCTCATTGGTTCTTGTGCATTAAGTAAACACGTTTGAGCTATTAAGACTAAAACCCTTAGCGCTGTGCTAATACTTCACTAGAAGTACTGGTGGTAATTTGTTTTGATGAGAGTTATGACATCATGACATCTTTTTATGAGAGTTATGACATCATTCAATTTATAGAGCCAAAAATGTTTCATTCCCAAGTATCCACTTAAATGTGAGCCAAGCACCTCAGTCCCCCTGATGATCTTTTTGTTGGTTGATATACAATTTTGCACTGATGTGACTCAGCAAAACATGATAAATATAAGATTAAAAATGCATAAAAAGATGCAGGAGAGCTTCCAAAAACATATAATCAGGGAAGAGCATAATGTTTCATCTCGTCTTTGCTCAGTCAAAAAGCAATGTGTGATTTAAGCAGACAGACAATTGAGTTCTTTCACTGTGAAGGGAGACAGATATAAAAGCGTTCATCGATGCTCACCAGATAAATCTTATGTTTGAATGAGTAAGCAGAGTCAAATAGTCCACTGTGTTCCCTCTGGCTTTGTTTTTAAACAAGTAAACAAAACTTGATTTTTGCGAGACTAGCATATTTTCACTGGAGCTTATGTTATGCCTACGTTATCCGCTGAAACGCCTTTCTCGTGAACGTGAGTACGACAATTAGCTGAAACTAGAGATTACGGTTAATAAAGTTTTAAATATAGATATTTTTTACACAAATGCATCGATTCACTTCAGAAGGCCTTTATTAACTCCCAGAGCCATGTGGAGTACTTTTTATGATGGATGGATGAACTTTATTGGACTTCAAAATCTCAACACCTATTCACTGCCATTATAAAGCTTGGAAGAGCCAGGACATATAACTCTGATTGTATTCATCTGAAAGAATAAAGTCATATACACTTAGGATAGCTTAAGAGTGAGGAAATTTTCATTTTTGGGTGAACTGTTTCTTTAAGGTAAGTATAAGCAAGTTTTTGAATAGTAGAGTGGAAGAAAAGGCAGTAAACATACAACTGCAGGTCATTCTCTTCCAGAACTAATTTTTCAGCAATTGAATTCTTGTAAAAAAAAGTTTCTCTGGGAAAATTCTTAGTTTTATGCCTATTTTAATATCAACACCTGTGAGAAAGTTAAATGTAGTTAGATTATGTGACTTAAAGAAGTCAGACGTCATTGTGACTTCTCTCCAAAACACATGGGCTCATCTTGTGGTTAACGTAATAATGAATAACACATCACATAACCTCCAGCATCCTGGGTTTCCCCCAGGCAAACATCTATCTGCCCTCCTTCGAAAATTCAATTAGCTCTAAAATGAATTATGATTAGCTAATTTACCACACTGTAGTAATCATTAGACTCATTTCTCATGGATTTTCTACTACATGTTTTCCTCGTAATCGTTTTCAGTTGTCCTCTGGCTCACTGCAAACTATTAAAAAAAATTAAACATTTCCCATGGTATGTTTGGGAGATTGTAATGAATGGCCTTATTGTGCTCAGTTAAATATGTTTTGTCTTATACAGTATACATCACTATATTCTAGTGTATGTTTGAAATTACCTTAAGAAAACCCTTATTAACAAGATTAAATCGTTAGTGATTTAACAATTGCCCTCTCTCCGGCTCTAATTTACAAAACAAACCAAGTATTCCAAGCATGCCAACCTTGTCCTCAAAGTTCAAGGAAAAACAGTCGACAGTGGATTGATTCATACATCTTTTTTTTTTTTTGTCAGTGCAGTCACAGGACATTAAGGGTACATTTTTGTCAGTGATTAGGACAGAACATTTTTCTACCAACAAATATTTATGATGGAATTTAGGTGTAAAATTATTAAATTGCCACACTAAAGTCACATGAGGGCTAAATTAGGTGAGTGAACTATGTTGACGTACCACGTATGCAACAAAAACAAGGCTATGAACCTATAAAGCCTATTGTTTCATATTTGAAATGCTAATTTCTAAGGCCTCAAATTATCAACATTAAAATCTGTTGTACACAGTCTTACTGAAACCCATTCCCGCCATTGAATGAAAAAATAAAAAAGATAATTGCGACTTTTTATCTCACAATTCTGACTTTTTTTTTTCTCCGAATTCTGGCTTTATATATGCAATTACAAGTTATTAAGTCAGAATTATGAAATATAAACTGAGAACACGTTTTTTCCCCCTCAAAATTGGACTTTGTAACTCGCAATTAAAAGTCAGAATTGCGAGATACAAACTCACATTTGCCAGAAAAAAAGTACGAATTGTGAGTTTTTTTATCTCAATTCTGACTTTATTTTTCACAGTTGTGAGTTTATATCATGCAATTCAGTGAAAAAAGTTGGAATTTTTACTTTATTTCTTAGAATTGTGAGTTTATATGTCACAATTCTGATTTTATAACTCAAAATTGTGAGTTTATACCTAAGAATTGCAAGGTAAAAAGTCACAATACTTTTTACAAATATTTTTATTCAGAAACAAGCAGAAACAAGCTTCTATATACTCTACTACATGTCTTCTGACTGACCTTTTTACTCTGAAAGAAAAACTTTTATGTCATTAGTAATATTCAAGATGAACACTTACTGGACTGAAGCAACTTAGGTTTACTTGATTATCCATGTCTTTTTTTTTTTTTTTTTTTTACAAAAATTGTGTAAATATGTGAGTATAACAATGATATATTAGGATTTTGAAGAATGTTTATTTCATCTTTTAATCATCATTGTGCACTGCATTATATTTGTCCTCTAGAGCTTGGACCATAAACTAAGCATTAAATATCTTAATAAAACACATTATTGGCAAATATAGGGTGCCAAAAATTTAGTGAATTTATGTAAGTTCTCTGCTATACTGTTACAAAGATCCCATATATTTACATGTTATCATCTTCAACTTTTTGACCATATAAATATTTGCACCAGTCTGGGCCTCTGCATAAATCTGAGGTGTTCTTTTCTCCTAGGGGGCTCCATATTTTCTTATATCATACTATATGAGTAATAAAGCCTGATGTATCATATGATTCTCAGCAACAACAACAAAAACACATACAAAGTATCTCACAGATGGTCTCCTGTGGAAAAGAATGTTGCATGCAGCCCATCAGTGCTCATCCTCTCTCAGTGCTTCTTACAGGAGTTGCAGATTCTGCAAAAACGTGCTGCGTCATACTAATGCAGTAATAGAGTATCAGTTTCATACACAAACAGCAGCAGTACTGTTGGAAGATGCTCAAATCACTTGTACTGTTTAGCCCCTACCATCCAAATACTTGTCTTCATTACAGTATAACATTTGCTTTTCACAATCCAATCAGTTAATGATGTACTTAATTCAGTTAATTCATTAATTTCCCTTGTTAGCTTTGTAGCGTGTGTGGATTTGAAGATTAAATCATCACTCCATACACGATTATCATTACAGCATGTGTTCAAAGTCTGTATTTTACACTGAATTAAAGGAGAACTTCACTTCCTCAACAAAAATTTACAGGTAACATACTTACCATGAAATCCAAAGGCATCAAACTACATGAAATTCAATTTGTGCAAATCCAATTCAAGCTACATTTGTATGTGGTTTGGAATCCTATAATCCGGATTTCTGGAAATGCAGTTCAGTCTGACCAGTCAGATCGGATTTAACGTAGCTTTTTCACGTTTTCACGCCATGTAAAACGTAAACACGTCAGGCTTTTTTGTGGAAAACTGTAAGTCAACCGGGAAAAGACAATACGGCTAGTATACGTACCTCTTTGAGTTTTGAAACCAGCAGAGACGGCAGCACAGAGTAAAGTCGCACATTCTGCTTCCTGCATTTATGCCGCTGCCTCAGAAGACGAAATATAATCGAACACGACGGCAATGAGATATTAATCAAGCGTGACGGCAGCACGATTGCGTCTGTATTGCAAACTGTATTGCTGTTTTTAGCTTAGGCATAACAACGCAACAGCATTGCCATAGAAACCCACACACATTCTGTTAAAGGAAAGATCGCTTATGGACACACAAATCAGATATGAACAGTTGTGATACACAGTGCAGACAGTCAGTTATTCAAATCAGATTCCATCTGGATATACACAAAATCAGATTTGGGTTGACAGTCTGAACAGGGCTTAAATGATCCCAGCTGAGGAAGAAGGGTCTTATGTGTATTCCGAGTTTATAACAGGGTATGTCAAAAAATTCCCATCTTATTTTCTTCTCCAACTTCAAAATCATCCTATATCGCTGTTTTACCTTTTTTTGTAAAGGGCGTTTGACCCACGTTCACTTTGTAAACACTTGGTTGTACTTCTGCAGCGATGTAGGACGATTTTGAAGTTGGAGGAGAAAATGAGATGCAAGTTTTTCGACATACCCTAACTGTATTGAACTGGAGTGCACAGAGTTCATGCAGAGCTAGACAAAATGAGCATTTGAGGTTAAAAAGTATATAAATTGTATTTTTTTTTATATATAGAAAATAACCGAGTGTTTCAGTAGATAAGACCTTTCTTCCTCATCTTGGATCATCCTTTGAAGTCCTTTGAAGTTGCATTTAAAGTGCATTTTGGAAATTCAAACTGAAGTCATTGAAGTCCACTAAATGTTTGCCTCAAAAAACATAATTTCTTTACGACTGAGGAAAAAAGACATAAACATCTTGGGTGACAAGGAGGTGAGTATATTATCTGTAAATTTCTGTTCTGGAAGCGAACTTCTACTTTAACGTGTGAGGTAGATTTAATTGACCCTTCGCTGGGAGTTTGATTGACAGGCGATCTGACCAATCATAACGCTGCAACAAACAAACTTGACAGGAGAGTAGATTAACTTCGGTGGACATGAACTTGAAAAATGTGTGTATTGAAGTCTTTCCGCATTTGAAACAAGATACCTTCTGATGTTCATTCATGTTTATAATTGTGTTATAACTGGTAAAGCGGAAGAGATGATCGATTCACGTGCCGCTTGAACTTGAACAAAAGTAATCTGCTCTGCCTTGTTTTTTGGCGTGTTGTCAGTGCTCCACAATGTATTTTTTTGTTCAACCACACATCATGTTCTGACGCACTGAAACAGACAAGACAGAACATGTTTCTTTAGGTTTGAAACAATGTCTTAGCTTTCAAATTTTGTCTTTTTATTGAAAAATTCTCTTTAATGTTTTGTGACAGGCTCTTTAATGTATCGTATAGTTCAAGCGGCACGTGAAGTGATCATCTCTTCCTTTACTAGTTATAGCATGAAATAAACATGAATGAACACAGTTTTTCAAGTTGAAGTCCACAAACATTAATCTACTCTCTTGTCTGGTTTATTTGCTGGAAAAAAACGGCAGATTCGGTATTGGTCAGATCGCCTGTTAATAAAACACCTTGCAAAGGGTCAACTTAACCAGTAATACATAACTTCTTTGAAAGCAACATTCCTGGAGACCTCAGCTCCTGGTTTAACACTATGACCTGTAATTTCCAAGTAACATTGAGCACCTTTAGCTGGTTTAAGTGTGATTTTGGTTGAAGCTGAAATCTGCAGAATGGTAGCTCTCCATGAGCAGGGTTGGCTACCCCGTTTTTCATCTTTTCTTTCAGAAATGTTACAGGAACATATTAGACTGTATGTTTCAAACTACCATGCTCTTAAAAGGATCAGATATCCCTTGTGGAAAAAAGTGCACTTAATTGTATTGACGTGCACTTGTAGTGCACTTTAAATCTTCAAAGAATATTTTTTAAAAACATACTTTCAGATAATATAATATTAATGAAATAAAAGGCCACATAATTGTACATACACATACTTACAGAGAGTACACACAACTTTATCAATTCTTTAGGGTCATGTAAAACAACACCCTTTTACCTTGTCACCATGTAAAAACAAATGCAAACACCATGTAAAACCATCCGACGTAATTAGAAGTGCACTTCTAATTAATCAAATTAAAAATTATGTCCTACTAAATAGAGACAAAAACACTCAAAACTTCAAGTAATTGTATTTTTATATGGGAAACTCTGACCTTCCTATCCTCACAGTTCACACTGTAACAATCTGAAAGCAATTATTTAAACCATAAATTTATGTTCAGTGTCAGACTGAAAGTAGTTTGGGGCACATAATGTTTTAGAAAGTGTTGTACGAGATTCATTTTGAAAAAAAATCAGCATTATTACTCGGAGGGCTAAAACTTTTCAAACTCACTCTTACTGTACGTGCACTGAATACTCTTCATGACAAACTACAGCTTCTCAATGCTGGAGACTGTCTACAGATAGAGATTTTAAATGTGAATATTGAAAACTCATTCCTCAAGCAGGATGACCAGGAACTGGAGACTTTGTTAGATCAATTTACTGTCCTGTTAGAGGGACGGCGCCAAGAGTTTGAGACTACGAATATACAAAAAGCTACCAATCCACTTCCTGGTACAGGCTGCCAAAAATATAGTATTTCTTATAATCTCAGTCAGGGCAGACACCATAATTAGCCTTGTTTTCATTCACTTTGGTTTAAAGATGGCGCCTCCCTTTAATAAATTCAATTGAGGCATTGCAACAGGTTGCTCCATGAGCACAATCTCTGTCAATGGTGAAGTGTTATTTGCATTAGATTAGAAGCATCTGCTTACAACAGTTTTTTCGATTCCTTCCACACTCAAACTTTCCACTCTGTGAGTGGGAAGGTTTGTACATGGCACTGAAGATGTGGCAAAAAAATGCATGTTAATATATATAAATCATATTGAGGATGAATCACCTATTCAATATTGACAGAATTTGTGGTGCATAATGGCTAAAGAGGCATTATGGTAGGTCTTTGCAGATGCTTGGCGGAAGAAGTGTAGGCAAAGATGGTGGCAGGGCACATTCTGTTTCTCTCAAGTGCCTAAATTGATTTTGGTGTGGAGTTTCTTGGGCAGCAGCCAGGGGCTAATGCAGTATCGTCCTGCCACTCCCTGTCTCAGATCCAGACACATAAAGAGATGGACATCTGTGCTGAATATGAAACACAGATATCCTTCTGTTTACAAGGCCCCTAAGACAGAAGAGCAAACATCAGGTGTGTATACATACATGCATAGGGAACACATGTCTAGCCAGAAGTACTCAAACTTCAACCCATGTTTTATTTGTCACGCACAAGATTTTAATTGTAAATTAGTAATGTATATTACCGGCAATGTGAATATGTCTTAACATGCACATTGCACATTAGATGTAAAATGTACTAGGTAAATATATGTACACATGTGCGCAAAGTGTTTTTGAATCCAATTTCGATAATAGTTGGATTCAAGAGTTTACATGCTTAATTTTTTTCTACTGATTATTTATTTTAGGTCTACACCAACCCTTCCAATCTGAATGAAATTTCAATATGATCAGCTGAGGTGTTTACAGGAATACTTTTCAGTTCAATTAAGCCATCAAGATGGATATATATGGATTATCTGTGTGTATGAAAACAGCTGTTAGAAAAGTTTAGAAAGTCTACACTATATATATATATATATATATATATATAGGTAAGGGAGACAGTGTCTCCTCAAAATATTGGATGAGAAAAAAAATATGTTGAAAATTAGTTGAAATTATGTCTTATAAAGTTGATATTATGACTTACTAAAGTCATAATTACGAGATAAAAAGTCAAAATTATGACTTAAGTCATAATTAATTTGGCTTTAAACAGTTTGGAGGTTTCATGCTTGAAATTTAAATTAAATATGTTCAAAATGCATATATTTTTTTATTTGAGCACAGCCTTAGACACCCTGGTTTCAGTTTTTTTTTTTAGTTTGGGACTTTGGATTAATATATGTATATAAATAATTACAAACATTAATTTGTACTTTTAATTTAAAACATTAGATAACTTATTTCCCACAAAGTAATTCCAAGGACTAAAATGGCGAATGTTTTGGTAGTCAATTAATATTCATGGGTATACGTAGAAAATGCTTAACATGGCTTAGTGGCAGGAGACAGTGATATATAATAAAACACATCTAGTATTCAGATGATTTAAAATTATTAAAAGGCAAGCGCATGACCCCGGAATATGAATGCAGCCTGCTTAATTTAAGTGCTTTCCTCTCATAGAAAACTGTCTCACGTTGGAAGTTACCTAGCTGGGGACTATATGCAGGCACTGCATAATATCATTGCGCCTGCTGCACCCATGGTACGGCAGCAAAGTTCCTTGATTATTATGCCGGAATGAGAGTGTAGTTCCTATCCATATCAGCCTAGAAAATTTTCTGTTGGCCTTAGTACACGATGTAACTACAGAAGAGTCAAGTTTTAAATAGTAAAAATATCAAAAATCTTTGGTCATTTTTGAACGAGATGCTAATGGTCTAATCTGATTTAGTGATTTATGCTAAGATATGCTAAAAATGCTAACGCCAGACCCGGAGATCGGCTGAATGGATTAAAAAATGGATTCTGTTTAACTCTAGGGGAGTTGGAAAATGAGCCTATTTTCAAAAAAAGTGGAGTGTTCCTTTAAGTCAATTTCGACTTTTAAGAATTTTAACTTTTTATCTCATTATTTTGACTTTTTAAGTAATAATTTAGACTTTATAAGTCATTATTTCCATTTTTAAAGTCATAATTTCTACTTTTATCTCGTAATCATCACTTATGTCACAATTTCTACTTTTTATCTAGTAATTATGACTTAAGTCATCATTTTGACTTTATAAGTCATAATTTCGACTTTTGATCTCGTAATTATAACTCAAGAGAGTCATAATTTCGACTTTTATCTTGTAATCATCACTTATGTCATAATTTGACTTTATAAGTCATAATGTACTTTTTAAAGTCATAATTTCGACTTTTTATCTCATAATTATAACTCAAGTAAGTCAGAATTTCGACTTTTATCTTGTAATCATCACTTATGTCATAATTTTGACTTTATAAGTCATAATTTCGACCTATCTTGTAATTATGACTTAGGTCATAATTTTGACTTTTCTCTTATTTCAACTTTATAAGTCAGAATTTGTACTTTTTATCTTGTAATTATGACTTAAGTCATAATTTCAACTTTTAAGTCAGAATTCTTACTTTTTATCTCATTAATTATAACTTTTAAAGTCAGAATTTAGGCTTAGTGAGTCATAATGTTGACTTAATGATCTAATTAATTATGACTTATTTCGACAGTCATAATTTTGACATGTTATCTTATAATTATGATTTAAGAATGTCATAATTTCTACTTTTTAAGGCATGTTTTTTTTATTATGTCCTGGAAATGGGCTTCCATATTGTTATGAGTTGTTAAGACTTAAAATATCAAGAAAACATGATCTGTGGGAGTTTTTAGTCAGTAGTCAGCTTGGTTAAATTTAAAGTAAATCTTTAATATTTACTGAGCTTTGGTCACTGATGATCCGAGAAAAAAAATGGTAAAAGTTAACTAGTAAAACGAATAGCTGAACATAAGATCACAAATAAATTATATATGTTTAAACTCTTATTGCCTTGAGTTATTTTATTAAATGATGAGGTTCATACTTGCCTTTCAAAAACAGAATATTGATTAAATTGTTAATGTAAAAAGTGTTTTTTTCTTGTAAATGTAAGTAATGTTTATTTAACCAAGACCTGAATTTACATTCATGTAAGACTGCAGCAATGTCCAATTGAGCTGCCTACAAGAAACACGCAAGATATTGTAGAGCTCTTAATTGTGCTTTTTCCATTAGAATCAAACACCAAGAAACATTTCTTCAAACTGACTTGATTTAGATGCACAAAGGCCATAAATACGACCGCTGTAGTCTGAGTGTGGCGATCCGGCGCGCCTCAGGTTGACGTCACAGTCTGGTACCTTTCTGAGATCATTTTTTATTCATAGTCATGCAATCATAAATCATTTAGCTGTGGTCTTAGTGGCCATCCTCAGAAGGACAGAGTCGTGTAGAAACAGGGGGGAAACATTCCCACAAATGTGTCTCGCAAACCCTATATCAGACAATGCTAGAGATCAGAAGTTCGTGAACATCAGCCAGCTCAGATCCACAGCTGCTCTTAAACACATTAGTCTAGTCACCTGACAAACAGCATCCTCATTTCCCCTTCTGTCACCCAACAGACATGAAAACATGTACTGTGTGTTGTCAAATCCAATTACGCATCTCTGCCGCATGCCTATAAAGCTGGAATGTTTTTCTTGTGTCGCAAACCAATCAGCCGATGGACGGTCCAAAGCGCCTCTGCAGCGATTGGTCAAAAGTGATCAGAAGGGTGGAGTGAGATGCTTAGAAGGCGGGACTCACGTTTGTTTAGGACAGCCCCCCATCCCAAGTCAGCCATACCCTCTTTAATTGTTTTAGCGTGCTAGAGAGAGTTTATTCTGGCAGGGAAGAGAGTGTAGGAACTAGTGTGGATGGAGCACGACATCTCTCTCCGTCCTTCTCTCGTGTGCAAGTCAGACCGACTTTATCACCGTTTACCGGCTCCGACTTTATTCTGTCCTCTGCATCTGGAGTGACTGACTGAGAGGGAAAAAAGGAAGCAGCAGGTTCTTCAGCCTTGGAGGAAGAAAGCAAGGCTTCTCGAAACAGGACGTCAACAGAAACCAGTACTGACAGCCCGGACAAGACCCCCCAAAGACAGCCACCATGTGTGACTGTTTTCACCTGGCGTTTCCCAACTGGCACGCATCAGCTGCGGGTGGGCATCACTCTTTATTTTGTCTCTGTCTCTTTAGGTTTTCCCCTCTCTCTTGCTCTCTGTGTCGGTCTCACTCTGCATGCTGTGTGCTATTTTTATCTCTGTACTCAGCACCTCTGGTGGCAGGACGATATAAGCGTGCAGTCGGGCTGTGCATGTGTGTGCTAGTGGGACACCGGTGCTGAGCTTGTTGACAAGCATCACTGCATTTCTCTGCTGAGATGACGCTGCACTGTGTGAGATCTGGGTGTGTCTGCAGTAAAGGGGGCGTGGCTATGTGGCTGTGGGTGTGTCAACAGAGTTATGCAGTATTTTATCAACAGCATCTGCAGTGTGTTTGTTTACAGTCTAGAGTTGGATTTCGGAGCGTTTAGGAATTGTCGAACTTGGATAGTATTGTTTATCAGAATTTATAAAAGCTTAAGAGCTTATTTTTAGGAGATTTTTTTTCATATATTTGCCCTAATATTTAGATTTTTTTTCATTAATATATATTTATTCATACATTTATTATTAATATATTTTTATGAAATATAATAGACTCATATGCGCATATATACATACACATGTATGAGTATAATTAGATAAAATATGCACATTTCTAAATAGATTTGAATGAAATATAACACACACATGCACATGTATGCACATTTATAACATAATATAAGATGTCTACATAAGCCAGTGATTATTCAAGTCTCTATAACACACTGATTTAAATATTTCAAATATATTTCATTTATATTTATTGATATTAATAATTTATATAAATTAATAAATTACATATTTCATAAATATTTGTTTCCCCTAATATTTTAATTTTAATAAGCATCTCATTTTTATTTAAATACTTTTTGTTTAATAAAAAAATCAATAAATCTGTATGTGTATATAATGTTTTTTTAAATGAAAATATGTTTATATTTGTTTATGTTTATATAACATCTTATAGAATACAATTATAGAAAATATGTAAAATTTTAAAATAAAACATATGTATACATAAACCAAAGTGTCTCTACAAATTTCAAGTCTCTATAACATACTGATATATATATATATATATATATATATATATATGTATAATTTATATTTAATGATATTAATATAAATAAATATATAAATATATATTTAATAAATCTAAAGTAAATTCTACTTTTTTTGTAGAATTTTTAAAATATATTTTCCCTAATATTTTTTATTTATTTTAATAAGCAGCTAGTTTTTATTTAAATTATTTTTATGATCTTTAATAAAATAATAATAATAAATATGTATACTAATATATATATATATATATATATATACATATATACAATTATATAAAATATGTAATTTTTTAAAAATAAAACATATAAGATATATACATATGCCAAAGTGTCTCTTCAAAGTCCAAGTTAATAAATATAATAAATATGTATATGTATAATATAATACATACATTATATATAAGAAAATAAGTGTTATATATATATAATATTGAAAAAGTAATTAAATTATAGTAATTAATGTAATAAATCTTTATAAAATATACAAGATGTATATATTAGCCAAAGTGTCTCCAAAACAGTGATTAAATAAATACATAAAAAATAAAATACATACATAAACTTGTTATTACATAAAAAAGTTTTAATATTGTCTAATAAAACCTTAAGAGCTTGTTTTTTTTTTTTTGTAATTTCTAAATGTATTTTCCCTAATACTTTTATTTTAATAGGCAGCTTTTTTTCAATTTAATTTAAATGATTTCTATGATGTTTAATAAAAAACAATAAATATGCATGTGTATATATCATAAATATATTGAAATTGAAATCTTTATTATTAATATATTTTATAAAATATAATACACATATGCATATATGATAAGCATTTTATGATGTTTAATAAAAAAAAACCTATATGACAATACACTTTGTATATGTATGCATCTTACCTTGCATATACCTTCTTTGTCTAATATTTTCTATAACTATCTTTGGTTGTGTCATTCTGTGTTACAGTAACTTGATGATAGTGGTCTTTTTGGCTTCATTATCAAAATACTTTGAAATACAGTTGATCTGTTAGCCAAACAGCTCTGAGTCTTTGACCTTCAGATGAACTTCAAGCTCTTTAGATATACAAACAAACAATTAAAGTGACCTAAATGAGGCAAGAGCTATATTTTAGAGATCTTACAAGCTGCAATGAGCAACCAATACATCTCTCGACACAACGGCTGCATGACAGCCTAATTACTAGATATATAACTGAGAATGGCATACACAGGATTTAATTAAATCAGATGTGTTTTTGTGCTCTGTTTTTATACAGACATGAGCATGCTATGCAGGTTTTCCATGACGGTAAATGTTTTGTGAGATTGCATTAACACACAATCTGTGCTATCTGAGAAAATGATTTAATTATGATCACACTACGATGAGCACACTACAAGACTATCATGTCAGTAGAACAGACTTAAAAACTACATTATTCTATTCTGCTGTAAATATGCAAAACTGTTGTCAAAATTGAGTTTTGAGCCAAATCAAGTCTATCCTGTGCCAAATGGGTTTGCCTCTGCTATGCTCACATTCTCAAAGTGTGAAAGCTGATATAAGATCAATCATAATTCAGTCAAAAAACTTTTCTCTTTAGTTGGTGTCTTTGTGGTTTGACTCAGTAGTATAAACGCTGGCGGGCACGTCTCAAGGTCTTTGTGAGGGATATAGACTTGTGAGACTTGGATAACAGCCAAAGAACTGAGTGTGATGAGCAAAACATGGATGAGATGGAAAAAGAAAACAAATTTTACAGTAAAAACCTGCAAAACTGTAAATGACCTTTTACAGTAAAAACAAAACAAAACAAAATCTACACTACCAGTCAAAAGTTTTTGAACAGTTTTAAAGAAGCCTCTTCTGCTCCCCAACCCAGCATTTATTTGATCTAAAGTTTAGCAAAAACAGTAAAGTTTAGAAATATTTTTACTATTAAAAATAACTCTTTTCTATTTGAATATATTTTAAAATGTAATTTAATCCTGGGATTTCAAAGCATCATTACTCCAGTCACATCATCCTTTAGAATTTATTCTCAAAAAACATGTTTTATTATTATTTTGTTGAAAAGAGCTGAGTAGAATTTTTTCAGGTTTCTTTGATGAATAAAAAATTCAGAAGAACAGCATTTATCTGAAAATAAATTTTGTAACATTATAAATGTTTTTATCATCACTTTTGATGAATTTAAAGCATCCTTGCTAATATTAATTTCTAGAATTTCAAAACAACAACAACAAAAAGCTCAAAGCTTTTGTAAGGTATAGTGTATAATGTCACAAAAGCTTTTTATTTCAGATAAATGCTGAATTTTGGATCTTGTTTTTAAAAAGTGTCTTTTGAGCATCAAATCAGCATATTAGAATGATTTCTGAAGGATCATGTGACACTAAAGAAATTAGCTTTGATCAGAGAAATATATTAAACTTTAAAATATATTCAAATAGAAAATAGTTAGTTTAAATAGTAAAAATATTTCATTGTTTTCTTTTTTGTTAAATAAATGCAGGCTTGGTGAGCAGAAGAGACATTAAAAATAGTTCAAAATAAATAATAAATAAAGTTCAAAAATCATATTTATAGCAAACCTCTAAAATATTAGTGCATCAGTGGGTCATAAAATACTTATTGATTTTGCCCACTTAGAATCCACTCTTAAAAACAGCCATAACTATTAGCATCTCACTAATGTCCTCCTGCTAATAAATAACTTATGAATTTGAGAGTGTTTGCGTTTTTCATGGTTTGGTTTCACGGAATTGACTGAAGTTGAGCATTCCTGAAAAACTGAGAACAGGTTTTGTGTATTGACATTTCATCCTGATTCTGAACTGATCTGTCTTTATAATCTTGAATACTGTGAGACATTTAAAGGGATAGTTCACAAAAAAATTAAAAGTATAATCACCTGCATGACTTTCTTTCGTCTGTGGAACAAGAATATATTTTAAAAGTTAATGGGGTCCAAACAACATTGTATGGAGAATCAGTATCTTAATATTTTATACAGGTTAGGAATAACATGAGGTTAGTGAATGATAACACATTTTTTATTTTTGTGTGAACTCTCTGTTTAACTCTCTAATTCTAAAGCCATCATATAGTAGATTCATCAATTAATGTTTCTGATTGATTGGAAACATGAGGGAACTTGGTCCCATGTTCTTAATATGGAAGAAAATCCAATTCTGTTTACAGTTTATGTTCTCTCTCCGGCCCTGAAATTCAATTATATTTTGAATAAAAACAAGTCTTTTCCACTTGACTCTGAAAGAGGCCTGTGTATGGTGTTCTGAGCGCAGGCCAGAATGGATGTTCCTGCTCCCTGTATCTTGCTGAGCAGCTAATTAACCATATTAGTGTGCTGAAGGAGCAGATCTCTGGGCCCCTTATGGCCACAGGAGCAGAAAACAACCTCTAATGCCTGTAATCTTGGTCATGGGTGATGTGCTAACATACAGATCAGTAGTTAGGAAATTCCAGGATTTGTACAGCATTTACAATACTTATTTCAGTTAGGGAGGTCTGTAGAAAGTTTGGATTTAATAAATTTAGCATTTTTTATAAGATTAATCATTTACAGAATAAATATATGATTCTAAATATATACATATTAAAGAATTAGTTCACTTCCAGAATAAAAATTCCCTGATAATTTACTCACCTCATGTCATCCAAGATGTTCATGTCTTTCTTTCTTCAGTTGAAAAGAAGTGTTTTTTGAGGAAAACATTCCAGGATTTTTCTCCTTATAGTGGACTTCAATGGGAACCAACAGGTTGAAGGTCCAAACTGCAGTTTCAATGCAGCTTCAAAGGGCTCTACACAATCTCAGTCGAGGAATAAGGGTCTTATTTAGTGAAACAATCTGTAATTTTCTTAAAAAAAAATTTAAAATAAATAATTTATATACTTTTTAACCACAAATGCTTGTCTTGCTCCAGCCTAATCTCACACATTACATGGTCACATTGATGTAAGCAGAAGTATCAACCCAGTGTTTACAAAGTGGACGCGCAAAGAAAGCCAAACAAAAAAGTAAAACAACTATGTGGGATGATTGGAAGTTGGAGGACAAATTGAGTCTGAGTATTTTAACCTACACAACCTTTTGAACTGAAGTACACAGGTGAACAACTAACCACACATGACCTTACCAACATAATTACAAAATGTTTGAAGATGTGCATGCGAAGATATCACAGAGCTAGTGCAAGTCAAGATAAACATTTTTGGTTAAAAAGAACACAAACAATTTTTTAAAGAAAATTACCAATTGTTTCACTAGACAATTATTCCTCGGTTGGGATCGTGTAGAGCCCTTTGAAGCTGCATTGAAACTGCAATTTGGATCTTCAACCCGTTGATCCCCATTGAAGTCCACTAAAGAGACAAATCCTGGAACGTTTTCCTCAAAAACCTTAATTTCTTTGCAACTGAAGAAAGAAAGGCATAAACATCTTGGATGACATGGCGGGTGAGTAAATTATCTTTTAATATTAAACATTTCACCAAAAAAAAAAGACGAAAACAAAAAAGAAAATTCATTATTATCTCACCACCCTTTGTTCCAAACCCATATGCTGTTATTTTTCCTGTGAAGCAAAAAAAGAGAATTTTAGAATTTTCATGCAGCTCTTTTCAACATGGCCAAATTTTAAAATGACCATCTCTATCAAGTTCAAAATAACCAAGTCCGTACAACTTCTGTACTACAAATGTGATTTCAGTGATTTCACGGACATAAAATGATATTCTAGGGAATTGTGTCCTCCTTATTTTATAGCAAAAGTTTGGACAGGACCCTTTTTTATGCTAACATGACAATGCCTCTGTATATACAAGGTTCATAGAGAAATGTTTGTAAATGCAGACCTTGAGCCAAAAACTCATCACCAAACCATACACTATATGGACAAAAGTATTTGGACACCCCTTCTTTAGAACAGAAAAAGGCACTTCCAAAACTGTAGCAACAATGTTTCCATCTTTGTTGCTACAGTTTTGGAAGGGTCTAAAATGACTGTACCCATTTGCACAAGTCATTGGTGTTTGGTCTGAGTTTTTGACTCAAGGTCTGCATTTAAAGTCACACCAGAGGTGTTCAACTGGGATTAGGACTTGGCTGTATGCAGACCAGTCAAGTTCTTCCAAACTGACTGAATCAAACATTTCTCTATGAACCTTGCCTTATACACAGAGGCATTGTCATGTTAAAATAAAAAAAGGGTCCTGTCCAAACTTTTGCTATAAAATTACAAAAACATTACATTAAATTTCTAAAATAGTCAAAACTGTTCATTAGAAAGGGGGTTCCCAATACTTATACCCAGTACTTGGTGAAACATTCACACATACAAACAAACTCTTCATAAATGATGTCAATAATATATAGTTCACAGAGCTGCTGATACGTAATCAGACATCAAAAATTGAGTATATTTTCTTTCTCTTTGCTTTTATACAAATATATGACGTTGAATGGCAAGTTCAAAACAAGTTAAATAAAAAGTAGTCAAAGAGTAATTCAAAAAGTAGTTAGAATATATAACCTAAAAAAAGTAACCTAGACTCTGTTACTAATATATTCATCATGTAATCTGTAATCAGTAACTGACTGCAGTAAATATGAGTTACGAGCTGTAAAGACACAGCCTTATTCTAGAAAAGGGGGCGGAGAGTAACAGCTCATTTGCATTTAAGGAGATATGCGTTAACAAAAAAGCATGTTTCTGCTTCCACTCAAAATAGGCATTTTCAAAAATTATATAATAAATGATCTTTAATAAATGGTCTTTAAGTCGCAAAATACATTGTATGGGTCAAAATTATAGATTTTTCTTTTATGCCAAAAATCATTACACTGTAAAACCCGATAAGTTCAGAAAACTCAAAACTTTTGTGGACACCGATTACCTCAAAACTTTTGAGTAAACATTTCAAAATTTTTGAGTAAACACAATTTATAAATTATAACAAATAAAAACTTAAATATTTAAATTTTATTTTATTTAATATTTAAGTACAGTATACTTAAAAATACTGTTTATCATATTTAATGTTTTAATTTAACCAGATATAAAAAATTTAATGCAAAAATACTTTTTACTTTTTACTAATTAGCTAAGTACTAATTAGCTATAACACATCAGCACATGCTAAAGTGGTTATCAGAAAGACTCTTAATATATACTTGCATTTAAATGGTCAAAGAACGTGCAGTATATGTAGTCTTCAAATTTGGTTGTCCATCCTCAACCTAACCACAGGCTCTACTCTTTACCACAACGGTAACACAACAAATTCAACAAAACAGAAACCTATGTAAACCCTAACATAACACAACATTTAAGTACTAACTAATGTCTCCCTATGTTAATCTTATGCAAAAAAACACAAAATAACACTTAATTTCAACATTTATTTTCCATGTCGTCTGATGCAAAGCATGCTGGGAACTAGAAAACTCAATCATTCTAAGTTCAGTTTACTACGATGACATTTTGAGAACTTATTTCAATTTAGTCCAATGAACTTTTCATTTATTTGAGTGAAAATAACTCATTTAATTTCAGTAAAGTTCACTGTTCGGGTTTACAGTGTAGGATATTATAAAGATCATGTTCCAGTAAGATATTTTGTAAATTTCCTACCGTATATCAAAACTTATTTTTTGATTAGTAATATGCATTACTAAGAACTTCATTTGGACAACTTTAAAGATTTTCTCAGTATTTTTATTTTTTTGCACACTCAGATTCCAGATTGTCAAATAGTTGTGTCTCGGCCAAATATTGTCCTATCCTAACAAACCATACATCAATGGAAAGCTTACTTTAAGATTATATATAAATCTCAATTTTGAAAAATTGACATTGACACTGGTTTTGTGGTCCACGGTCACATATAGTAAAAAGGGGCATAATAGGTCTATAAAAAAGAGCTTTTGCAGACATTTTTGGTAACATATTTGAGCACAAAAGCATAAAATCTTCATTAATGATGTCAATAAAATGTAGTTCAGTTTGCTGATGATGTCATGTATTCAGTGCAGCAGACTAAGATTTTGCTAACGCGTGAACGCATTGGTCCCCATTGAAATCTATGTTCTGAGGTCAGGAAAACTATGATTTGTCCACAAGTGGTCACAGCACTGTGAGTAACCACACCCTTAAACAACACCAAAGGCTCACTGTTCAAATCTGATGATGTAATTGTTTAATCAACACATCCACATCTACAAGAATAGGAATAAACTGAAATGGACAACATATACACACCTTCATATTCATATTGCTTTGACACTGTCAGTGTACACTAGTTACTAGCTTTACTCACAATGGTAATATGTATTAAAATATAATGACCTCAGAATACGTTTTGTGTAAGCCTTCATAACATGACATCGTAAAATTATAAAGAGAATCTATGTGTGCATGCACTGTATAAGTAGCATTACAGGATTTCCTATGATAGCTATACAAATTATATACTGTAAAACTATTTTACAGAATACTTTATCATTTTTAGGCCAGCACCCTGTGATCAAATATTTGATTAAGGAGTAACTACGTTATGAATTTACTAACATTAAACTTCCCCGAAAATTCAAGTAGCACTCTTGTCAGTCTTAGTTAAGGATCAATGATTGTGTTTAAAAATTAAGTAGGCTTTTTTATAATTCAGGTTCCTTTTTTAAGTGGTTTGTCTGGTTGCTAAATCGGTTGCATGGTGATTTTACACAAATACGAAGTCAATGACAATTATGTGGGGATAAGAGGAATTCTTTGACTCTGAAATGGTATTTAAACACTGTCAGCTATGCGCGCACACACATAATGTGATTGACAGCTTGCTTTGCAAACAGTTTGTTTGAGTAAACTGATCTATTCTTTAAGGTCTTCACGTTTATTTACAAAAAGCACAATGAAATTGTACATTCATTTCCTACTTTACACTAATGTCATAACTATTTCCTTCAACTCAACTGTAAACTAAACAAACACTGACAAGATTCACCGGAGAACAGAAGGACATAAACACCCTTACAGCAAAATCTTTACCCTTATTGCTTTCCTTCATAATCTTAAGACCTCTCATTTATATTCATTTGTGAATGTGTGCAAGCAGTGTCACACATTCAGGTGTTTGTTCTTTAGCACAACAGCATAAGAACCACAGCCCTGAAACAGGGTTGTGCCATACCTTTAAAAGTCTACAAAAAGGGCAGGGCCCGTCATCTTTTCCACTAAAACTGACAACTACCCACAAACAGTCCTGTCAATGCATGCTGTGCACTAGGCGAATTGCTGTCTAGAAAACAGTGAAACATATATTTCTGAAAGTAAACCGCAGATCAGGTAAGTGCAAACCTGCAATTGTTAACCTTTAATGTTTACCTGGAGAGGAACTTTGCATCACTGTAATTACAATGCAGCAACATTATGTTTTTTGGATTTACAAAG
The DNA here is from genome assembly GCA_033026305.1 of Cirrhinus molitorella. NCBI lineage: Eukaryota > Metazoa > Chordata > Actinopteri > Cypriniformes > Cyprinidae > Cirrhinus > Cirrhinus molitorella. The sequence continues at coordinate 17,031,072 of CM065126.1, forward strand.
TATTATACTGTACATTTTTACGGAATTTAATTTTGTTATAATTCTGCTACACTAGGCTATTTCTTTTAAGTGCTTTTCCTTTAATATATTTCAGTAACATACCTGAAAGTAAACAGCATTTTTTAAAAGCAATAAGTTGTCCTGGATCCTCAGTCACAAGCTAAAAATGATTTCACAACACATACAGCAGAGCTCAAATATTTAATTTGTAATCCTAACAGAAACACAAGAAGTATAGGAGCCCAGTGATGACTGCAAATCATTTTAGTGTTGATTTTATTTAATGATGGACAATGGCCTTTCAAGAACATTTTAATGCATTCTACTGCAATTCTTACATATACCAACTGCACTCTAAAAAATGCTGGGTTACAAACAACCCAACTTGGGTTATTTAGAAACACAGCACTGGGTAAATATTAGAGAGAAGACATGCTGGGTTATTTTAATGGAGATGGTTGGGTTAAATGCTTTTATGGTTTTATCTAAGTCAACTATTGTTTAAAAAATATTATATTGCTGTCCCAAAATGGGCTGGAAATTTAAAATCATACACAGAATTATATTACAGCAATAATCAAAAGATGAACATTTATTATTAAGCAAGAACACCCATGGACAAAAATATAAGACAAATTGAGGGCCCTATCATACACCCGGCGCAATGTGGTGCAAGGCGCAGCGCAAGTGTGTTTGCTAGTTTAAGTCCGACGCAGTTCGCATTGTCCCATCCAGCGCCGCGTAGTTTATTTTAGCAAATGCATTTGCACCCGTTTGTGCGCCCATGGCGTGCTGGTCTAAAAAAGAGGTGTGTTCGGGCGCATTGTTGGTGCGTTGCTATTTTGAGGAACTGAAAATAGACTGCGCCATAGACCAACTCAAACCTGGTCTAAAGTCTAAAGACAATGGCGCAATGTTTTATGTTTTTTTTTTTTTTTTTTTTTTTGAAGAGCACATTGGTAGATCATGCGCCTCTGGGCAGGTCCACAACGCGCGTTCACTTTGCTTATTACACACAGGGATGTGCATCACATAAACATGCCAAATATTAAAAACAAAAGGATTACAGTGTAAAACAATATTATTGTGTAGGCTACATAAATATAAAAATGTAATGATGGACAGCCACTGCATTCAGCCTATTAGTACTTATAATGATTAATGAAATTGCCTAATTAACTGAACAATCGTGCCAATACGCACAGATATATATTAATTGACTCCTCACACGGAGCTATTTGAAAGCCTGCATCCAACGCAGACGAATGAAATATTGACTGGCCACTAGGGTAATTTCAGCAAAGCATCACTCGTTGAACTCCTCAGTTTACTGAGGAGCGCAACTCGCTGTTAAAAGCAGGCACGTGCAGAGGGGAGGGCTTTGGGGGCTTGAGCCCCTGCCCTTTTTCCAAAAGTAATTAAAAGTGCCCCCTCGCAATATTTATCAACAAAAATATTGTGTACGATAAAATGCATTTGAATCATAAATAATATGAGAACGTATATAAAATAGTAAAGAATATAATTCAAAACGAAGTTCAACGCAGTTAGACAGTCTGACAAGCCGTTGCCATAACAACGCGACATAACGCGGCATGGCATTAGCGCTGATATTGCCATAGCATGTGCACGAGTGACTCGTTACTGTTGCTCCATTGCGTCTTGCATCCGAGGGATTTTACGATCATCATCGGCAGATTTTCGAGAGGGCATGTGTTGGTAAATTAGTAACCTACTTGGTGGTCTTGATGTGGAGGTGAGTGGTGATGAACCAAATACTAAGCAACCTGTGACTCGAATTTACTAGTTATCCAAAAAACAAAGCACAAAGCGAGTTAATTTGAGGTCACATTTTTTATTTTGTTATTTTGTAAACTCCTCATATGAGGGTCTACATAACGAAGTTCGGTCAGTTTCCAAGAATGAACGCTAGCGGAGTGAACTTCAGAGTTGTAAGTGCGCGGGCGCGACATCCAGTTATTGCAAGCGTCTTTGGATTTGCCGTTTCCGCTTAATTTGACAGTTTAGAAAGTAAATAAAGAAGGAAGTTGCAGTTTTGGGATATCGATATATTTATTATTATATTATTAGTTTAGCTAAGGCAATATATCATGGGCATATAGGCTAACTTAATGGAGAACGACATCTAAATATAGTAAAATTAATAATGTCATCAGAATCTAAATATATAGGCTAACGTTACTTGAAACTAGTAACATAGAAAACATGCACATTGTGGCTTGGTTCTCTTTATTGTTGCCGGTTCGTCTGATAAAATTTGTGAATGCTAAAGAAGATGGTCCCTATTTGAACTGATTATTTTGTAGACATCTGTTGAAAAATAAATAAATAAATAAATAAATAAAACAACGGGAAAGAATTTGGGTGAGTGTAATGGAATTAAAATAAATTGGTAAGTAAGTCAGAGCTGTGTTAATATATTTAACATTTAGTTAAAAAAATAGTGCCCTTTTTCCACTTGAGCCCCTGCCCCTCAAAATGTCTGTGGACGTCCCTGGTTAAAGGGAATGGGAGATGAGACTCTGATTGGTTTATTGCACGTTACGCCCAAAAAACACCCCTTATTTATTAAGAGAATAGGGACAACCCATTTCGACTATGCGCCTGGGCGCACGGACCGTTTTCCCGTTGTTAAATTAGCAAAAGTGGATCTGGACACACCCTGAGCGCACCTGCGCCGTGCGCTTTACAGTTTGCGTTTAGATCGTTAAAATAGGGCCCTGAATTTTTTTTATAAATACAGTACAGTTGTACAGCTGTTACATACATTTAAAGTCGTAGGGATGGCTCGATACCATAATTTTGGCTTTGGTACAATACCAGAACGTAATACCTCGGTATCAATACTAAATCGATACCATAGGTGACAAATAACGAGCCTCAAAAGATATGTAAATTGAAAACAATTTAGTAAGTAATGTTAACATACTAAACATGTATTAGTTCATCATCATTTATAACTAATTTTTGACCTAGATTAATAAGTGCTGCAATACGTCAGCTTATAGGAATCTGAACAAAGGTTGCTTTAATGTAAAGTGTTATTCTGACAGTCAAAGTATTCAAAATCACGTTATTATCTCTCTCTGATTGTTTTCAGATTTCAGACACAGCCAAAAAACAAAACAAAAAAAACATTAAATATCTCTCTCTCTCGGCTCCTTCATATTAGCAGTTGACAGCACGGGAGAAACATTTCCTCATATTATTGATACTAAAATTAATATAGCAAAACTCTTGCTTCATTTAAATGATTGAATATTCAATTGTTTGAATTGAAAGTGCTAATATTATTATTATAGCATGTCACACACGCACATTACGTTACTCTGTATCACATCTTACGTATGTGCTTTGAACAGTTGTGAATAAAAGTTAATTAAACGTGAATTTATGAATCATGAACTCATGAACATCTGTCGATCTCTAAATTTGCATTTAAAGATCAAGATGAGCAAGTGACATAATGCTTGGCAAGATCTGATGTGTGCCTCCTGTGGCACCAAATGATTTATTATAGCAATGATTGCATACAGGTGCAGTAAAGTCAGCTCGTTCACCTTTATCATCTGTTTTGTATGCAAAAATATGCCATATTTCACTTCTACTGTTGTCTTTATATACTAGTTTCTAGCGCATTGATTGAGTTTCATCTGTGTGATGATCAATCACGATGTTCTGTTGTCACACCCGTTTCGCAGCAATTTGGGAAGCACTACACTAGCACTTCGCCTTAGAGCTGCAACGATTCGTCGACGTCATCGATTACGTCGATTATGAAAATACGTCGATTAGTGTGGAATGCGTCGACGCGTCTCACCTTTAGCCACGCCCATTATTCGAGCCTGCAGTTATCTCTACTTAAGACTGTTTTTCTGCCATGTTTAATACAAAACAAGGCTCTAGAGCAGAAGGTGAATGCTATTTGGCAACATCACTTCATAGAGTTGCGTTCATAGAGCATTTTATTGTTATACGCCGTCAGAACCGCATATAAGGCAAATATAACTGACGCCTTTCCATTGTCAGGATTCACAACTGCATTCAAAGCTGCGCTGATTGAACGGAACAGCACGGGACATCAAGTTGAGCGAATCCGAGCGAATCCGAACGCGCTCGTCTGCACTCGGTAACAAAGCATTTAAAGTCCTTGTTAGTTGTTTAACTGTGTGATGGACTGGAAAAGCCTCGACTGGACTCATTTATTTAAAAACGGGCTGTCAACTGTGATAAAACTTCCCGGTGTTATTACGCCATTTTTTGATTCCGTCTCTCTAACGTTAGTTTCCTGAATGCGGTTGTGACTTAAGCTGTTCATTCGAGCCCGGTCTCATGAAAATGCATATAAATAGTACGCCAAATAAAAACAAAAATTACCTAATCCTTCCCATCGCGTAGCATTTACACACAAACGTTACAGATATGAATTCAAGCAGATGTTTTAATCTGCTGAATAAAAACAACATTTTAAGCATCTCACCTGTAAGCAACGGTCCCAAACAGTAACTGTGATGCAGTCATAATGTGCAATTATATTGATTGCATTGTATCACTGCCCTTTCTTTCTTTCTTTTTATTATTATTTCTTTCTTGCTTCATTGCTTTCTTTTTCTTTCCTTCTTTTTTATTTTTCTTTATTTATTGTTATTTTTTTTCTTTGTTGTTGTTATTGTTATTTATTTTTTGTAAATTATTAATTATGAGAAAACGTTTGAATAAAATATTAAAAGATTAATAGCAGAAGTTACTGTTATTTTTACTGACAGTTTAACTAAAGAATTTATCAACTGATAAGAAAATAATAGATCAATTGAAAAATAATCAATAGATTAAGCCAAGTTCACACTACACGACTTTAAACGTCGGCAGATCGCTGTGGAGTTCAGACTACATGACTTGATTGTCTGTCTTTAAGTTGTTGTGGCGTTCACACTACGTGACTCTATGTAAATGATCCGCAACCGGGGGTTACACACTACACGAGCAGACAAAAACTCTGTCGCCCATCAACTCTATCAGTTCCCCAAACCACGTTTTGTCACGAGATATATATGTATATGTATATATGAATATTAGGGGTGTAACGGTTCACAAAATTTGTGGTTCGATGTGTCACGGTTCGGTACGTTTTCGATAAAGCCAAAAAAAAAGACAGAGAAATTTCCTTAATTTTTACACATTTTTTATGTATTAAAACTAACATAAAGAAGGCTATGCATCTCAGATCAGCGGTAGGGATCGGATTTCATTTATCACATGAGGAGAATGAGTCCATCTGACCAGTGAGGTGAGAAAAACAAGTAGGCTAGTTGGCAAAATATTTTTGTTCTAAAACAAAGTACAAAAGCGCCTGCTTTAAAAATATTTTAGACTTTTGCTATTTATCTAAGATGATTTTGGAAGCTTCCACCATTTGGTGATCTCCAGTGTTTTATATTTAAACTTTATAAGTTATTTGTTATTTTATATTAGGCCTAGCCTATATTCGCATTCGTTTTGATAATAGATTAATCATTCTGTTTAATACAAGTGAGTTTTCCGTACAGTTTGACGTCAAATTGGCGCTAATTCAAAAGTGAAACTAAAACTAAAATGCGCACTGGCATTTACAAGCTGTTTAAAAGCGGAAAAAAAGCGAGGGAAAGAAGGGATATTCGAACAAATTTACCTCACCGTCACACCCCTCCTGGAGTATTGTGTTTTTCTTTGGGAGTTACGTCGTTTGGGCTGCCTTGTTTCGTAGTGGCACTGAGAACATTATAATGATTATATTTCACACACTCCAAGTTTTTTTATTTTCCAAATGTAATAGGATTAGTCCAACGAATTGAATCGTTCGGTTTGTAATGCGTACCGAACCGAAAAGCCTCGTACCGAACGGTTCAATACGAATACGTGTATCCAGACAATCGTGCTGCTGCCACAGCTCAATTAAATTTTCTTCCATTTCTTCTGTCCACATTTTTCTTGACGCCATGTTGATGCTGCTGTTTGTTTTTGAACTCCCGTAACAGCTCGTTGAGACACCCGACATCACGTGATGTCGAGTCGGCCGACCGCTCCAGATATTTGGCATGCTAGATATCTGTTTTTTGTCGACGAGATGTCGGCGACAAGTCTGCGAGCCTCTTTGATGCGTCGTTGTGTAGTTCACACATAAAGACTGAGGAGCGCCGATCACCCACTGATTTTCCCCCGATTACAGCCCAACCTGTCGGCGAGCTCATTAACTTGCAAATCGGGCTTAAATCGGGCTTAAAATCCTGTAGTGTGAACTAGCCTTTAGTCGACTAATCGAAAAATAATCAATAGATTAGTCGACAACAAAAATAATCGCTAGTTGCAGCTCTACTTCGCCTACAAGCGAAATTTGGAACAGCAGCGTATAAAATACAGAATTGATCAAAATTATTGTTGCCTTAGAATTATAAGGTTCTATCTGCATTCTGAGCACTTTTGAGATATTGAGCTTCAAAGTTTTTGCATTCCATAGACATCTGTAGATATAACCACTCGTTTCTAAAAAAAAGGCCCAAACTGTACACAGCTTACAAAAGAAACATCACATAATGCAAATATGTTGTCACAGAACAAGAATATGTGAATAACTCAATTTTGACAAAAATGTCAGATAGAACCTTATAATTCTAAGGTGACGTTATAGTAATTTAACCATTCCCTATAATCACTTTTCACCAAAATAGCTCTAATTCTCATGCCGGTGTGATGCCGAAATCTGAGCCGGTGATAGGTTGCTGTTCGTCGGGTGAACTGTGAACCGCCCCACATTTCACTTGTAGCTGAATAATGCCGTGACTGACTCCATAACCTGCCCATAAACAAACAGAACTGAGATAAGAGAACATATTTTGACATCAAATTAAATTAAATTCAGTATTATAATGAATAAAATCAGTTTATGTTATAAAATGCGATTCCATCATGCGAAACGCAGCCGACTGACATCTCGCCCCTTCGAAGTTTCGTTGGGTAAAGTAATACAATTTACAGCACAGTCAAAATTTTACAAATGAAATAAAATGTGTGCAAACTAGGGCTGAATAACTCAGCAGAATGGGTAGAAAAAAATATTTAAAAAATAACTAATTCAAAACGATCCAGTAGCTTATTTACAAAAAAAAGCACATTTAAATAACCCAATAAAATGACCCAACAGGCTGAACCCAGCAGCTTTTTTAGAGTGCAGAAAAACTACCCAGCACCTAGGTAAAAATATTAAAAACATTATAAAAGGTTAAAAATTTAGGTTAAAAATATTATTTTAACCTAAATAGCCAGCATTTAGGTTAAAATAATAACCCAGCATCTTTAGAGTGTATCAAACAGTCTCATTATACCTGGCAAGGGTGGGGAGCCTTTAAGCATTTAATAAAAAATAAAACACTTGAAGAAAGTAAGGCCTGTTCTATTCACTCTGTTGGATATTGAAAACTTTATAGCAACTGATAAAAACATCTTAAGCCTGTTTAGCTACAATAGCAGCCAGAAAAGACACCCTGTTAAAACTTGTTGATCTGAACATCAAAACCACAGCTATGTCTTTCTTCTGCATGTTCTACATATGCGTTAAAACCAAAGCATTCAGTTCATCAAAGTTTGAAACAAAGTGTTACAATCACCCCTGATCTCTCCTAAGCACGTCCATTTACGTCAGGTTTCTCAAACTATAGATTTTTCCAATATTGTTAAGTGAAGGAACACAGTATGTTTTGTGTTTAATTAACGGCTTCTCTTGCTCTTGTGTATCAGTTGGGATTATTTATTTCTCACTGTATTATTATCAATCAAAGCAGGGTTTCAAGTGGTACTAAACCACTTATGTGTTTTAGTGTGTCAACGTTGCTTTACCTGTGGTTAAAAGCAGGGTTTAAAGAGCCTAATTGTGGTTGACACAAAACTTGCATAATTTTGTTTTTCATTTTTTAAATTGAGGGTGTGTCATGTAACATGTCAATGCTGGCATCTGCAGAATGACAGAATGATAGATGAATGGCATATTAACTTTCACCAGAATGCCATTGAGTTGAATTGTTCTCAAAGCCTTTTACATCAACAAAAGTTATGGGAAGAGTTTCCTCCTCCCTTTAATAAGTCTGTTTACTTATTATCTATACATCGGGACATTTGCAAGTTTAGTGTCTGCTCATTAAAAACTATGAAAAGATGGTGCTATTGTAATACTATTCATGTGTTACTTGACATACATACTGTATGTAAATCCCCAGTGTGCTTCAATGCCATCTAGACCTGATGCCTAGATAAGTGCTTGAAGGAAAGTGCAGGTTAATGGCCTGGGCAGAGCAAGGCTTATAGAAAATGTTTATGCACCTAAACGATCCTTTTATTTTAAGTGCATTCTGTTATGGGAAACTGAAAATATATGCCTGTCTCATGAGGTCATGAAAGTATTATTGCTGCTGGTATCAGCAATATTTAAGTATTTCTGTCTATTGTATAATATTGTTAAATACATTTAGAAAATAAACTATTTAGAAAATTGTGCACTGGAATATCACTTGTATTTTTAGAGTAACACCACATCTGCAGATATTTATAACCATATTATTTTCACTGTTCTTTTCTCGGATCTATCGAAGCCCACATTTCCATGTTGGTCTTTTTGCAAGCAGTGTAAGTCAAGCCCTTCAGATCAATATAGTGCCTCGTTTTACAGGAAGCAACAGAAGCAGGTAGACTGTGTGGATCCTGTGGGAATATCTGCCAGGAAATCTTGCACGCAGAAATTCTGCCTTAGACTCTGCCTTCTTTGCATAAAAAATGTTTTGTTCTAGCAAAATACAGATAGACTCTCCAATTAGTGTAAACTATAAAACAGCAAATATAGAAATTATAGATTGCATACATGACTAACAGGCTCTAGTCATTTAGGATGGATTCTTAAAGGGAACCCAATGTATTAAGGCTTGTATGGCTTAATATAACATAAATTATGTCCCTTACTGATGTATGTAGTAAGCTACTGGCACTACCTGTTGCTATTTTTACCTCAACACAACTCAGAATTAGCAACTCTGAAATTAAAATATTGACACAACATCACATTGTGCGGCTTTTGGTTGTAATTTTCAGTCAAAGGGCAACAAGAGAAGCAATATAAATCTTCACTGTTTTCCTAGCGATAAGAAGAGGAGAAAAGAATGGGAAGATGCCTGTGGATGAATAAAACTTCCTAAAGACTTGCGTCTTTGTTCTCTCCACCTTAGCCCTGATGCCTTTTAGGCTTTTAGTAGACACAGCTTCTGAAAGAGCTTATAAAGAGCAGAGACAAGACCCATCCTAACTCATCCTGTCAGGATGTAAACATGCCGATGCTTGTCATGACACTGCAGCTGAAGGAGTTTCTCAGCATGGATTTCACTCGATATCCGAAACGTTGTGTGGAAAAATCTATGGTACAGCATTTGGTTTAAGTCTATGCTTATATCTATCATCACCTGTAAGCTCTTTCAGTAGCTGTGGTCATCGTATCAGTGTTTTATTATAGTTGTGCTGCGGTTAAAAAAAGCAACATGTCATCTGAATAATGGCGCCCCCATAGTCCAAAATATGTATAAATCTATGTGGATTTTTTAAATAAAGTAAATCTTTCATGGGTTTTCTGCTCCATATTTCAGTAAGAGACATCATTTACATTATATTAAGCCATACAAGTTTTAATACCCTTTAAATTTAGGTCATATGTACAGACAACATAATGCACCTGAAACGAATTCAAGTCCCAAATGAGCTTTTCGCTTACCAGTCAGATAAAACCTATGTATCCACATACCGTAGCGTGACCTTTAAATGCTTATTCTGCTTTTTCATCACAACAGGAGAAGGGCGAAGGCTGAAGGGACCAGAACAAGACACAGATGATGATTTAGTGAGTGTTACTCCAGTACAGCACATTCAGCAAATATACAATATAATGTGTTACATGGTCTCTCTTTGTTTTAAACTGATTAATTGTGTCTTTAATTGGTATTTAATATAATAGGTATGTGAGGAGCCTGAAGTTTTAGAGGGGGAAAGGCCTCGTCCTCAGGGTTCCTCTCCTGTTGAGGATTTCCCTGCCACAGAGAAATACTCAAAACAGGTGAGTGCTCATAACTACAGTATAATAACCCAAATTCAGAATTGTATAATGTTGTATTTGATCTTCTAACTATTATCTATATAATACACCACATGCTATTTTCAACCACCTTCAGGCTGAAGGTGACTTCTATGACTCACCCAACAAGGGTTCCAAAAAAAGCAAAAGGATTGGTTTCGGCTCGCTGTTTGACAAGCGTTCCTCTGCCAAGATGAATCAAACAGAGGTCTGACACACCTAAAGTTCTCTCTAGCGAAGAATATAGATGATTAGGAATGTAAACACTGGGAGAAAATGAATCAGTGTCTAATTTACTTTGAATTCTGTTTCAGGATATGCAAAGTGATCAGTCAGAAATAATAGTGAAAACTGTAAAAGAAGTTTGTGCTGAGGGTTTGGTTGTAAGTGGAGGAAAAGACGGCATCTTCATCAAGGAAGTAAAACCGGAGACGCCTGCCTCAAAACATCTAAGTGTGAAAGAAGGTGATATTTTTATTATAGCACATTTTACAGAATATTTCTAAAGTGAGAATACAGCTGAATTTGTTACATCTTGTCTTTTCATCTGGCCTCTCAGGTGATCAATTACTTAGTGCTACAGTATACTTCGATAATGTGTCATATGAAGACGCCCTCCAGATTCTTGAGCATGCTCAACCGTATAAAGTGGCTTTTTGTCTAAAACGCAAACCACTGCCAAGAACCCAGGAAGATGCTGAGACAATGAGGCCAGATACAACCATTGTAATTATAATACTGTTCATTATATACAGAATACCGCAAAGCTTCATCCGTTTAATTAACATTATATCTGCTTCATCTGTGTTTGCAGGGCGAGGAGGCTGAGCAAGAAGAGGAAGGAAGAGGACCAGAGATGAGAGGTCGAAGAAAGACAAAAAAGCAACATGATCGCATCTCTTGGCCCAAATTCCCTACCTTTAGCAAAGGTCGCAGGGCGAATTTTAAAAGATCTCACAGCACATCAGAAGCAGAGGAACAGAGAAAATTAGAGATAAGTCCACCGACAAGTGACACTGAGTCTCCTCTTAAGTCTCCATTAAAATCCCCAGATGGAAAAGAGAAGAAAAAGATGCACAAAATTAAACTTAAGAAGCGGATGACAGGCCGCAGGAGCAAATCTGTTGAAGAAACCCAAGAAAATGAACAGGCACTTGCAGCAGACACTTTGGAGGTCATGGACCACCAAGTTATTATGAATATAACCGAAGAGCAAGTTCCAGTGATTAATTTGATAGAGAGCCCTAAGATATTGAATGAAGCTGAAAAGACTGACTCAGCTATAACAAGAAATGAATATGCATTCCCGACTTTGCCAGCAACTGAATCACTGCATAAGGTTGAGCTCATCAGTGTGGACACCACATTAAAGACTTCTGATATTACAGTCGCTCTTGGAGATGATGGCAAAGAAAGGAGAGAGACAGCAGAACTGAAGATTAGCGTTCCAGGAAAGGATAAATATGAAATAGAAACAGAGAGCCAATTAAAATCATCCACAAGTGGAATGAGAACTTCAACATTCGACAATATTTTGGACAGTCCTAACATATTATCACAATCGGAACCAGTTGGACATCAAGTTGATTCTGATATCAAACCAATAAACAAAGAGATTTTACAAAAGACCCAAGAGTCAGGAAAAACAGACATAAGCGTACCTAAAGTTGATGTTTCTCTTGACAAGCCAGAGGTAGGACCAATAAGCAAATCCCCAAGAATTGGCAGTGACAGGGAAAAGAAAGAAATAAACATTCTAGAAACAGAAAGTTATGGAATTCGAACCAGAGGACCACTGGCAGACATAGCCACATCAAAGAGTCACTTTTCAAATGCAGTAAACAAACTAGACTTTACATCAGACACTTTCTCTTTTGAGATTCAAACAAGAGAGGATGTGTCCTCAACCGACACAAAGAAACCAATCACTCCAACACCTGTTATTTCTCAGCCAAAATCACATGTTCTGGATGTGGACAGAAGCAGAAAGAGTACTGGAGCTAGCACTGACATTGAATCAGAATTTAAGCTGCCTAAAGTAGATGTCTCTGAATTCGACCACCTAGAATCAATAACTGTAAAACAGAAAGACCCAACCAAAGTGCCTCTCCTAAAACGAGAGGAAATTGAGATTCCTGGCATGGAGGACAAAGCACCAAAAGGCAAAGTTAAGTCTCCTAGAATTAAAGAACAAAAAGTTGAGAAGATCATAAATATCTCAAAAGCAGAAAAAAAGCAAGTGCGGGGGAAAGCAGAAGAGTTTAATGTTGAGGATGTAAAGGAAGCTGTATCAAAATTCCCTGCCTTTAAATTACCTGAGAGAGACATCACTGGAGTCCTTGTACAGAGAGAGGTCACAATCATGGAAATGAAGTCAGACAAGACTGTCACGACACCTAAAGGTTCCCCTTCTAAAATTTCAAGCATGAGCACAGAAATAAACATTAAGTTGCCTGAAACAATGGATAAGGAAAAGCAGAGACTTTCTCCTGTTGCTACAAAAGATCAAGCCTTCGTATTACCGAAAACTGACCAAGTGCATCTTGATGAAACGTTTATAACTGAAAGCAAAAAAAGCCAACAATCTAAAACTGGCAAAATGTTAACAAGGGATGATAAGAGAAGTACATCTCCAGATGTGAAATTCAAACTTCCAAAGCGTGAAGACATTGAAATACCAGGAATGGAAGCCATTGAACAATCGGTTCAACCGCAAAAAGTCATAACAGATACTCAAGATGAGGCTGAGAAAGACTTTACTGATACAGATATCAAAGCTGAAAAGAAATCAAAGAAATCAAAGGTATCATTACCAAGTTTTGGAATCATGACACCAGATATTCGCTTCCCAGGAATTGCGATTGAATTACCAATAAAGACCACATCATCTAAAAGCGATAGTGGTGCAATCAAGGAGATGAAAACGGAGGCAAAAATACCTCTTGATGAAGACCATATCAAAAAATCTCCTGCAGAAGCAACATTTGAAAAATCTCAAAAAACACATGATATAGAGGGTGATCAGATGCTTCACCACGACGTTGGCACTGCTATTGTTAAGGAAACCTCAAAACAAGATGCTGAAGGAGAACTGAAGGCTGAAATCAAAAGCAAAGACACAGATTCCTCTCCACAGAAAAAGAAACTGCCTAAATTAAAAATGCCCAAAATTGGAGGGAAAATGAAAGGAACAGCAGAGGCCACTACAAAAGAGGATGTTACAGTGCAAGAAAATTACATAATGGAGGTTGCATTAGATTCTGAGAAGAGAACACCTGAGACTGATCCAAAAGTATACAGTGCAGAAACAGACAAAAACTGGAGTAAAATAAAAATGCCAAGCATAGATGTTTCTGTTCCAAAAATAAAAATCCCTAAGGCAGAGGGAAAATCAAAGCAGGAGGAAACTGGGCTCTCAAAGCCTGAGGCTGTTATAGGTGTCGAGGATGCTCGAGAGGACAGTGGGTTTAGACCGATCAAGTTTGGAATCTCAATGCCAAAAGAGAGGACAGAAGATGGTGGTCTGTTACCAGATGAATCTAAAAAAGCCACCATCAAGGTTAGTGGAAAAACTGAAGTGGAGCCATCTGAACTTACACAAGCTGAAATGAAAGAAGCAGAGTCTAAAATGAAGAAAAGGAAAATCTCATTTCCCAAATTTGGATTCTCTAAATCAGATACTAAAGTACCTGATGCTGACATAACCACACAACATGAAGCTGATGGGTCAGAACTAGATGTTGAAAGTAAGACCACAGATGTAGAGGCTGAGTTTAAGGATTCAACAGATTCTCCCACAAAATTTAAACTTCCCACAATTAAGCTTCCCAAATTTGGGGTCTCATTTCCCAAGACATCTGATGCTGGGGCCGATATTCAAATGCCTGATGTCAGCACAGACAAAACTACAATGGATGTTAAATTGCCAGAAGCTAAACTATCTGTAGAAGCAACAGCACTATCTGACAAGAAAACCCCGGAAATCACTGTCAGTGTATCCAAACCTGAAGTTGACTTGTCTCTGCATGAGGGAAAAGGAGAAATCAAAAGCTTTCAGAAAAAAGAAATAAAATCATCTGAAGAAATTTCATTTTCTAAACCAGATATTGATGCTAGTTTGACTCACCATGACGTCAAAGACATCAAAGCTGCAGGAGTTGATGTCAGTCTTCCACAGGTTGATTTATCTATTCCAGAAGGTTCTGTGGAAATTAGAGAGCCTGATGTGAACCTCACAATTTCAAAGGATGAGGCTAAACACAAAGATCTAGCATATGGTGGTACACCAGTAAAGTTTAAACTTCCCTCTATCAGTTTACCGAAGTTTGGTGGAAAAAAGATAGCTAAAGACATGCCAGATGTTGACATAGATATTGAAGACCCTGATATAAGCCTTCCAGAAACACAAATAAGCTTGAGACTGAAAGATGAAGCACCATCAGTTGATGTCAAAGACTCTTTTGAGACTACAGAAGGTCAAGCTGTTAGGGTAGATATGAAGGCTGAAGAAGCAAAGCTCAAAGAACAAGGGGTTACCATTACACTGCCTAAATTTGGCATTAGCCTTCCAAAGGTTGAAGCCCACAAGACAGCTGATAGTACGGATAAAGAAGAATCAACTACAGAGCCCAAAGAATCAAATGCAGAGTCTGATCAGCCTGAGAAAGATCCAAGATCTCCAACAAAAATGAAACTTCCTACAATTAAATTCCCTAAATTTGGTGTTTCCTTTCCAAAATCAACAGATGCAGTCTCTGACAAGCAAATGGCTGAAGTCACCAAAGATGAACCTACCATGGATATTAAAGCACCAGAGATTGATGTCAATCTTACACAAGTTGATACCTCTAAACCAGAGTCTGACCAGGCTGAGAAAGATCCAAGTTCTCCAACAAAAATTAAACTTCCTACAATTAAATTCCCAAAATTTGGTGTCTCAGTTCCAAAATCAACAGATGCAGTCTCTGACAATCAAATGAGTGAAGTCACTAAAGACAAACCTACCTTGGAAATTAAAGCACCAGAAACCAAAATTACTTTGGAGACTGATGATGTTGTATTCACATCAGTTAAAGGGCCAGATGTAAAAATTAGTGTGCCCAGTCAAGAGTTGAAGAAACCCACTATCAGTGTCGATCTGCCAAAGGTGGAAGGCTGTATTTCTTTACCAGAGGCAGAACTTGGTAAACTGTCAGATAAAGCAGAAGTTTCACAAGCCAAACTTGAAACCAAAATTGATCAAGAAGCTGACTTAAAAGACATGGGTATGAAAATGAAAAAAACAGGCTTTTCACTTCCTAAATTTGGATTTTCTAAGCCAGATATCAAGGCTCCAGAGACTGATGTCAGTATTGCACAAGCTGATACCTCTAAACCAGAGTCTGAACAGGTTGCGAAAGATCCAAGATCTCCAACAAAAATGAAACTTCCTACAATTAAATTCCCAAAATTTGGTGTCTCACTTCCCAAATCAACAGATGCCAGTGTCTCTGAGAATCAAATGCTTGAAACCACCAAAGATGAACCTACCATGGAAATGAAAGCACCAGACACTGAACTGTCTGCAGAGCTGCCATCATTACCTGAAATGAAAACACATATTATTCTCAGTGTTTCCAAACCTGAAGTTGATGTAATTATCCCAGAGGTAGAAAAGGCTATTGATGCAGATTTGGAAAAGAAAAAAGAAAAGGTATTGTCTCCAGAGATTTCTAAACCAGAGTTTAAGATGAGCCTTGAAGGGCATGGTCTTGATCAAGAGATAGCTATAGAAGATTTGAAAGTGCAAGCCAAGAAACTTGAGAAGGAATTCAAACTCCCAACAGGTTCAGTAGATGAAGTCATCGTGGAGGCTAAACAAAAAGAGAGTAAAAAACGTAAAATATCTTTTCCAAAATTTGGCTTTTCCAAATCTGACACTAAGGTTCCTGATGTTGACACCAGTCTTCAAAAAGAAGGACTATCTGTGCCTGACACTGAGATCAAAGAGACTGAAGTGACAATTCCTGCTCCAGAGGTTGAAGTCCAGTTGAAAGACAAAAGTACTTCTGGTTCTCCATCCAAATTCAAGCTTCCAACTATTTCTCTCCCTAAATTTGATATTTCCATTTCAAAGACTGGAGAAGAATCTATTGCAAAAGCTGAGGATGATGCACAGTCAGAAATAAAGGCAACATCAGCAGTTGCATCACAAGATAAAGATACAGGAGCACAAGATACAGACGCATCTAAATCAACTTTTGAAATCCAACCATTGGATGTTGAAATTAAAACTAAATACTCTGATCCTGGAAGTCAAGGGAGTAGATTTATGATGCCCAAATTTGAATTTTCATTCCCAAAGATAAAGGGACCAGAATTAAAAAAAGGTGCATCAGGAACAGATGCTGAAACAACAGAGGTATCACTGAAACATGACAAGGAGAGTGCTGTGAGAACAGAAAATATACCTGGGGCATCTGTGGAAATGGAGGCTACGATGAAAAAAACTAAAATGCTAAGCTCAGAGCATGAATTTTCTAAACAAGACATTAAAGCCCCAGAAATTGAAGTTAAGAAGGGAGATACATCTATGGCAGTAGGTGATGTGGATGTGAATCTTGAGTCTGACTTGAAAATTCAAACAACAGAGATTTTAAAAGATGATTCAACCACAGCAGGCTCACCAAGCAAATTCAAACTTCCTACTTTCAAACTTCCCAAATTTGGTAGTTCATCTTCCAAAGTCAAAGCTGAAATAACGGATTTGAGGGGTGAGGAAATTACTTTGGAGACTGAAGTTGAAGGTCCAGATGTAAAAATTAGTATGCCCAGTCAAGAGTTGAAGAAACCCACAATCAGTGTTGATCAGCCAAAGGCAGAAGGCTGTATTTCTTTACCAGAGGCAGAACTTGGTGAACTGTCAGCTAAAGCAGAAGTACCACAAGCCAAACTAGAAAGCAAAATTGATCAAGACACAGGTATGAAAATGAAAAAAACAGGCTTTTCACTTCCTAAATTCGGATTTTCTAAACCAGATATCAAGGCCCCAGAGATCGATGTTAATCTTCCACAAGTTGATGCCTCTAAACCAGAAGGTGATGTGAAAATAAAAGAACAAAGTATGAATATCACAGTGTTAGATGTTGAGGATGATCAAAAAGATACAACGGAATTTAAACTCCCCTCAATCAGCATCCCAAAGATTGGAGGAAAAGCTACAAAGGAAGAGATAACTATGCCAGTTGTAGATGTTGCTGTTAAAGGACCTGAACTGAGTGGTCCAGATACACAAATTAAAATATCAGGTGAAGTCCCATCAGTAGATATAAAGGGACCTCATTTAGCCACAGAAGGTCAATCTGTAAGTGTGGACTTAAATGTCGAAGATGTTGAACTTGGAGGACAGGGGGGAAAGTTTAAGATGCCAAGGTTTGGTATTGGCCTTCCTAAAGTAAAAGGGTTTGATTTAAGTACATCCAAGACAGGTGATATAACTGAAATACAACAAATTGATATCAAAAAGCCAGAGATAACAACTGAGGGGATGGTTCACCCACCAGAGCAAGACTCTAAAGATCTAGATGTGCAGATGAAGACATCAGCTGAATTTGGATTTACAAAACCAGAATTAAACGCCACTGAAGTTGATGTAAACATTCAAAAAACTGACATCCCCATACCAGAAGGCAGTCTGGACATAGAAGGAGCAAATCTGGATATTAAAGTGTCAAAGACAGAGTCTGACCAAAAAGGTTCAACAATTTTTGGATCTCCAACAAAGTTCAAACTCCCGACATTAAGTCTCCCGAAATTTGGTGTTAAATCACAAAAAGCAGCATTAGATGTTAATGTGACTGACTCAGAACTAGAGGGAACAAATATAAAGACAGACCTTTCTAAACCTGATGTGAAATTAGAAGTACAGCCACCCAGTATTGAAGCTAAAGTTGAAGGAGGCGTAGACGTGCCTGAGATTGATTCCAAAGGACTGCAAGTAAAAGTGAAGAGACCAAGCTTTTCATTCCCTAAGTTTGGGTTTTCTAAACAAGACACTGCAACTCCAGAAGTTAATGTCAGTGTACCAAAGGCTGAAGTATCCATACCAGAGGTTGATGTAACCGTAAAAGATCAAACAGCAGAAGTCACACTTCCCAGAGCAGAGGCTAAACAGAAAGATCTAACAATTGTTACTTCACCAACCAAATTTAAACTGCCAGAAGTTAACTTGCCAAAGTTTGGAGGCAAAACTTCAAAAGGTACAGTAAGTTTACCATCAGCAGATAAGGACATAAAAGGAATAGAAATTACTGCTCATGAACCAGATATCAGGGTGTCAGGTCAAATACCAAAATTTGACTTAGATGTAAAAGAAATAGAGACAGATATACATGCCACAATAAAGGAAACTGACGTTCATCTAATGGAAGGAAAAGTAATACTACCCCAACCTGATGTTGACATTCAAGGCATATCTATTGAAGCCAAAGCAGAAATGCCTGAGGTTGACTTGAAAGGGCATGATGTTAAACTGAAGAAGCCAAGCTTTTCACTTCCAAAATTTGGTTTTTCAAAACCAGATATTAAAGAGCAAGACGTTGATGCCAGTCAACCAAAGGTGTCAGGTCAAATGCCAAAAATGGACTTAGATGTAAAACAAATAGAGACCGATATACATGCCACAATAACAGAAACTGACGTTCATCTAGCGGAAGGAAAAGTAATACTACCCCAACCTGATGTTGACGTACCAGAAATGTCCATTAAGAGCAAGGCAGATATGCCTGAAGTTGACATGAAAGGACATGATGTGAAACTGAAGATGCCAAGCTTTTCACTTCCAAAATTTGGTTTTTCAAAGCCAGATATTAAGGGGCAAGACGTTGATGCCAATCAACCAAAGGTGTCAGGTCAAATACCAAAAATTGACTTAGATGCAAAAGAAATAGAGACTGATATACATGCCACAATAAGGGAAACTGATATTCAGCTAGTGGAAGGAAAAGTAAAACTACCCCAACCTGATGTTGATGTTCAAGGCATATCCATTGAAGGCAAAGCAGATATGCCTGAAGTTGACTTGAAAGGACATGATGTGAAACTGAAGAAGCCAAGCTTTTCACTTCCAAAATTTGGTTTTTCAAAGCCAGATATTAAGGGGCAAGACATTGATGCCAGTCAACCAAAGATAGATATGTCTTTGCAAAAAGGTAACATACCTGTTAAAGTTGAAGGTGCAACAATCACCATCACAGATGAAGTGAACAAACAAGGAGATACAACAACAAAATTTAAGCTACCCACAATCAACCTTCCAAAGTTTGGACTCAAATATCCAAAAGCTACAGCTGATATTCCAGCAGCTGAAGTAGATATCAAAGAACCTGAATTCAGTTTCCCAGAAAAAGGAGAGGTACAAACCACTGACACAAAAACAAACATAGATATTAAAGGGCCATCTGTTGATGTGGACATTAAGGTAAAAGAGATTGACACTGATGGGACGGGGAGTAAGTTCAAGATGCCAAAATTTGGAATAGGCATGCCAAAAGTAAAGGAGACAAAGTTGGAGGGTAAAGCAATAAACATAGAGACTGGCCTGCTATGCGAAGGAAAGCTGGATGTACAACAGCCCAGTGTTGAAATTCAAAATGTGACCATTGAGGGGAAAACTGATAAAGTTGAAGTTGACTCAAAAGGGTTGAAAGGGAAACTTCCAAAATTGGGATTTTCAAAACCAGATCTTAAGGCTCCTGAAGTTGATGTGAGTCTACCCAAAGCTGACATGTCGGTGGGAAATGTTGAAGCTTCAGAGCAATCTGCAGACATTAAATTACCACAAGAACCTGATTTGAAGGAGGACACTTTTGGCTCTCCAACCAAATTTAAACTTCCAACAATCAATTTCCCAAAATTTGGAACCAAAGCATCAAAGGACACAGTGGATATACCTACGGTACACAAGGACATCAAAGTTCCTGAAGTAAGCCTTCCTGATAAGACACTCAACATGTCAGGAGAAGCGTCAAGTGTTGAAATGAAAGAGCCAACAGTTGAAGATCCATCAATTGAGATAAGCATTAAAAGAGATGATAAAGAGCAACAAGAGGGCAAATTTAAGGTGCCAAAATTTGGAATTGCTCTTCCAATAATTAAAGGTCCAGACAGTGACCAAGGGCTTAAGAAAGCCCTTACTGAAACAGAAGTGAAAGTGTCAGGGGGTGTACCATCCATAGACAAGAAAGAGCTGAAGTTACCCAAAGGAACAGTGGATGTAGAGGTTAAAGGTCCTGAACTTGAAGTAGAAGAAAGTAAAATCAAACTGCCACAGTTTGGAATTTCTCTAGATGCATCAAAAAGTCCAGAAATTTACATAGGTGTTTCAAAAGTAGAGGTTTCTCAACCTGAGGTTAAAGAATATTTTACAGTAAAAGATGTTGTGGTTGAGGAACCAGCAGATTTTGATATGAGTTCTAAGGGACTTGGTGTAAAAATGAAGAAACCAAGCTTTGGATTTTCAAAAATTGGATTTTCAAAATCAGAAGGCAAGGCCCCAGATATTCAAGACAGTGAAACAGCAGCAGATTTGTCCTTGCCAGAGGGTACTACAGAAATAGGAGAACGTGAGAGAGAGGGCAAAACTGAAATAACAAGTCCACAATTTGGCTCGCCAACAAAATTCAAACTCCCAACAATAAAATTGCCTAAATTTGGAGTTTCTACTCCAAAGGTCTCTATTGATGCAGCAAAGGCTGATTCTGAAACCAAGGAAATTAAAGTTAGTTCTGTAGATTATGAGATAGAGACATCAAAGGTGGATCCATCGGGGGACATCAAAGGCAAAACTGCAGAGATCGAAACCCCATCTATTGATATTAACATAAAAGAAAAAGAGCCTAAACAAGAGGGACAGGAAATTAAATTTAAACTTCCAAAATTTGGGATTTCGTTACCCAAAGTAAAAGGTCCCGAGGTAACAATAACTGGAAAAGATGTAAAGACAGAAACACCTGAAACTGGGATCACTGGACCAGAAATTAAGGTCGCAGCAGAAGATGCAAGTCTCCCAAAAATAGAAATGGCTTTAGAGGGAAGTTCCAGCATTGACAAAAAAGAGGTAGAGACAGAGTTGAAAGATGATACAGCCATTTTAGGTTCTCCAAGTAAATTCAAACTGCCTACTTTTAAAATGCCAAAATTTGGAACTTCAGCTCAGAAAACTTCCTATGCAAAAGTAAATGTAGCAGAAGTAGATCTACCAGACACTAACACTGACCTAAATATAGAAGACAAGCCTGTACAAGTGTCTAAAGAACTACAAAGAAAGGATGAAATTAAAGAAACCACTGAACAGCCTCCAGAGGCTGCTACTAAAAAACTGGATGGGGACAAAGGCTCCCCAAGTAAATTCAAGCTTCCTACTATAAAAATGCCAAAGATCAGCATTTCAAGAACAAAATCTCAGGAAGGAGAAGATGAAGCAACCACCAAAGCCAATGCTCCAGAAGCTAAAACAGAACCCAAAGATGACACTCAAGGGCCTGGAAAATCACCAAAATTTACAATGCCTTCTCTTGAAGATGTTCTCAAAGGATTTGAAGTTGAATTTAATGTTCCAACAATAGAGGAAATGGAAGCGCAAAAAGACAAACCATCTGTTAAGCAAGACCAGGAGGCTGGAGAAAAAGTTGAGGAAGCAGCAGAACATAAGGACAAAGGTGCTCAGGAGAAATCAAAGTTTAAATTCAAATTTCCAAAATTAGGATTCAGCCAGTCTTCGGATGAAAGTGATAAGTTGGTTGACGCTAAGATTGAAGAAAGTGAAAAACACCTGGAGGCTTCAGCAGATCAAAAAGCAACTGTTAGCAAAGAACAAGCAAAAACTGAGAAAGGGAGCTGGTTCAAGTTCTCATTTTCTTCTCCAACCAAAACTGCAAAAATAGATGAGAAAGAAATAATCGAACCACCAGAAGAGACTGAGAAGCCTGATGAGAAAGTTGAGAAAGAATCAAGCAAGCCACCCGAGGAACCTGAGAAGAGCTCGCTCAGTGAGGCTGTGGAGGAAAACCTCAGCCCAACACTGTCACTGAAGTCATCTGAAGCTTTTGCAGATATAAGTTCTACAGTAACCACTGAGCAGATTGCCCTATCACAGACCTCACCTACGAAAGTTAAAGTGAAATATGCTGAACCCACTGCCACCGTTGGGGTCAATGATGTACAAAGTAATGTTGTAACTTCCACAGCCAGATGTGAACTGATATCAATGGAGCCTCACCAGCCAGAGAAAGTCAACATCCCTTTCTCATCAGATATGTCCTCAGGCTCAGTGGATACTCTGAAACAGATGTCAGGGGAAATTCATGTCATCACAACGAACATACAAGCTATACCAGAAACACAGCAAGCCTCAATCCTTACTAATTTAGATGCGCACGGAATTCACACCTCACCTTTACAAATAACACTAGGCTCAGACTCAGTGTTGACAGTGGAGGAAACCAGAGTGCAAAGTGGGATGCACACATTGGTGGAAAGGCATGTTGTGAAAGAAACCTTACATGATGACAAAGAGACAATACTTGTGACACACAGAACACGTGTATTTGAAGGCGACTCTGCAGAACCTATTTCAGATGAGACGGCTTCTTCAATTCGCAGGCTAAAAGATACGGTGCACACTGAGAAAATGAGGTTTTTTGACAGTGTAGCAACAGCTGAAGAAGTCACAATAGTGAGCTCTGAAACATCTCTAAGACATATGGATTCCTCTACCGATGAGAATGAGGGGAAATGAACATGAGATATGGCTGAGCTGATTTCATGCTTTTGAATGTATGTTTCAGTGTTCTCTTATATAATCATATAAGCCAGCTGAACTGTAATGCTATAAGTAAAAGAGCGCTGACACTTATGAACATATCACAGAATATTGTTTAGCTAACAGAGATTTTAAGCTTAAAAGACTTTTAAAAATCTATAACCACTGGAAAAACGTGGAATAATAGGAAAAAAAAACTATTATTATTTTATGTGTGGGTTGTGCTTTATTGTAAAACTGATATCTTGGGAATATGTTTAAAGTACAAACTTAGTAATTAAGCAAACACCATTTAAACAGATATATTCACAAATAAAATTATAATTATAATGGTGACGTGGCTTTTAAAGACTGTTGACAGTATCACATATTGAGGCATTTGTTTCATTAAGGTTATTTATTTTGTGAAAGCTATATAATGGCATTTAAGATCTGTTTCTGCAGCCTTGAGAACATGATGTAAATATGTTTTATTCACCCCAAAGCATTTGCACCTATGGTATGATGGAATCAATAGACTTGCAAAACACACAATGCATATTTTAAAATACAAACCATTTTCTTAATCAGCAATGACTTTTCTTTTAACACATATAGTAAAAGTAATCAAATTAATGTTGTAAGAAAAACACTTTAACTGGTTGCTGCAAAAGAAATAAAAAATAAAAATATGCTTCATGTCTCTGATTTATTGTCTGAACACGTACGCAACAAAAGAAAATATTTGAGCATACTGTATATTACGTTATCATTAGAAAATTTTGATAGGTAATGCTATTATCTGGTATCATTTATTAGTTTTAAAATATAATAAAAGGGTACTATTCATAATAATACTAATATAGATCAAGTGTAGAAAGAGTTATAATCATGTAAATACAGAGAGGTTGAGTAGCCTATATATTAATGCAACGTTTAACTCACAGAAATATTCAGCTGTGATGTCCTAAATCCTCTACTGCATCCTACTTACTTCATATTTTATTTCACGGGTTGCTCTAGGAGTTATATTCGAGTTGTGATGTCGCATTTGCAGGTTTTTCGTTATGAAGATTATATTTCATAACAATTTCACTGGCTCCAATCATGTTCAATTTAAGCAACTCGTTAGCGCTGATGTAAACTCGCGCCTCAGTTCTTACCTGTACCCCATGCCCTAAGTAAAATGTACTGATAAATACTTATCTGACAAGGGAGACCATCTTATTCCCGAACAATATTTTAGCAAGTCGTTTTTTTTTATTTTCCTTCGACTGTTTAGAACCTGAACGAATGCATGATGAGCGAATCACCCGTTTGAGTCGGTTCTTTTGAATCATTTTTAGAATTAATTTGAATCATTCGGTTTTTCACTCAGGGAAACATAAACATAAATGATTTAGCCTACTTAAAAGCACTGAACGAAACGAACGCCGAATAAACTGGTCATGTACATTTGTACTTTTCATGTAATATTGTCTGCCAGCGATTAGGAAATACAATAAATGTTGTGGAGAATTTGATTTGTGAAGCTGATGTGGTCTGCATGTGCTCTAGTTCGTAACTTTATTAGACTATGCCTGTGTATGATCCAATCGCGTGCACTTTGGTTGGAATATATTCAAAATTAAGGGTACCTGTATGTGTGTATATGTGTGTGTGTATACATGTTAAGGATTGTGAAATCCTTAATTTTCACCACAAGCTGATTTATTAAGTCTGTGTATATTTCTGTAGCTGTTTTTATTAATGAATCTAGTGCAGGGAAGGTTGTGACATTGTGAAGAAAAAAAAGATACTTATTTTCTGTGAGGTACTGTTTGGCTGCCTTGCCCACAACTTTAACAAGGGTAAACCAGTACTTTAAGGTAAAAAAGGAAAGGCCGTGTCCAATGCTAATTAGTGATATACAGTTCTCCTGGAGAGGCAATGACCTTAAATAAAATCTGTGTGCATTCTTGTGGTTACTCAGATATTGGATTTACACCAGCTTTTAGTCTGTGCTTTATGTAATAGCCAGCCTCTTAGCAGTAATTAAAAGATGTACTAAGTGTTCTGTTTATTGTAATCATTTGTAAGGGATTTACAGTCAAAAGATTTTTTATGTTTTTTAAAGAAGTCTGCCTGCACCCTGATAGCACACGTACATCTCAGAGACGTCTATTTGACATCTGCATTTACATCTGCAAGACGTAGTTTGCTCATCTCCAATATGTCTATTGGACGTTTCCTATTAGATGTCGAAGATGTTTATGATTTAGAATGTATGTAAAACTGACATCTTGTAAAACTAGACGTTTGTACACAGCAGATGCTTTACAGATCAAGAGATCTTTAACAGACATCTTGCTGACATACGTGTGCTATCTGGGCATTTATTTGATCCAAAGTACAGCAAAACAGTCAAATTTTGAAATAACTGTTTTCTATTTAAATATATTTTTATATTTTATTTAATTTATTCCTGTGATAGTATTATGATGGTATTATCATTATTGTTTTGAAAACAGCTGAGTAGATTTTTTTCAGGTTTCTTTGATGAATAGAAAGTTAAGAAGAACAGCATCTACTGGAAATAGAAATCTTTTGTAACATTAGAAATGTCTTTATAATCACTTTAAAGCATCCTTGCTAAATAAAAGTATTAATTTCTATAATTTTTCCCAAAAAACAAATCTTTCTATTCATCAAAGAATCCTGAAAAGCTGTTATTTTAAATAGTAAAAATATTTTGGATCAAATAAATGCAGGTTTGGTAAGCAGAAGAGGTTTCTTTAAAAAAAAAAAAAAAAAAAAAAAAAAATCTAACTCTCCAAAAACCTTTATATTCCTGTATATTATTACATTCGAGACAAGTTACGAGACAAAAACACAAATCATATTTATTTCATCCCAGTCTAAAATTATTATATTCAGAGTAAATTAATTGTATAAATGAAATTTGGTGATATATTTTTTGATAAAAAGAAACAGCATGTGTTAAGTGTTAAAAAGACTAAGGACACACTAACATTGCATTGCATTGCAAGAAAAATTGCAGCCAATCAAAAATGTCATTCATTACAATTTCAGGACAATATTCTGCGGTAAGTAAGTGAAACAAACTGGGCAAAATATGGAAAGCAACGATGGTTACGATGGTCCATTATTTCTTTCAGCAGCAGGGGGCATCAGCGATCCACTAATAACTACATGAGAGCTGGGTTTTTAACAGTGTCCGTCTTCCTTTAATCAGAAAAACTCCTCTAAAATACATTAAAGCACGCTATAGCTTTACTATAAAATCAACCACTAACATGAAGTATACGCATCTTTCCGAGGAAGTTTTAAGCTGTTTTTCTGTACCCTGTCACTTCTAATTATCAGCTTCAGTGGTCCAGGTCTCTGAACTCACCCAAACACTTGCGTAATAATCATCATCTGGATTCTGGAATCAGAGATCCCGAAAATTACATGAACAAACAAGCTGTGATGACGACGTGGATGCGTGCTTCCCATAACCAATCGCTGGGTGATTGATGTTGCATGTTGCAGCTCTCAACATGTAAATGAATGACGTTGGCAGGATGAGCACAAGCACTGTGACAGCATTCAACAGTAACTTTCCGCTGCAGGTCAGATGCGCGCTCGAACTGGACGGACTGATGTAAACGGAAGCTGTGTGAGTTTAACAAGAGGATATACTCTATAATAACATCCCAAGCGCTTCAAGAAAAGAAGGGGACAACATAAAGGTATGTTATATATAGTATGGTGGTCCATTACAGCTTTTAAATGAAGTGTCAAAAAGAAAGGTATAAGCTCAGGAACCATATGATATGGTATATTGATGCAAAACGTAAAGGTTCAACAGCAGCATTTACAGTAGCAGTGGATATAATTAACGTTTATATCATTTTAATTGCTTATATGGCTTGTATTGATAAATATATCTGCGACTATATTCAGTTCGGCACCTTTTTTAAGATTTTGTGTAGGTATTTGCCCTGATGGAAGTACATATTAGACGTAGGCTACAATCTATGAAATCTTCAAATAGTTACACTATAATGAAGCTATTTGTGTACCTCAGATAGGATACATAAAAAAAGATTACTGTAACAATGAAAGCATGACGTAACTTTTAAATATGTGTTGCACGTTTACATTAGTAAAATCCTTCTTTTTTTCATGAAAATGTATTTTGCTCTATCCCAGCCCTGTATTTCTAACTTCTCTTTGTTGTATTATGTAATTATGTATTTGTTAGATTTTAGGTTTTATTGAAGAAAAAAAAAAAATAGAAGTTGTACTTGGTTATGCAATCCTTGGTTATGCATCCTAACTCCCTCTGACCTCTAAATTTATCACAATGATGTCCAAAAAAAAAAAAAAAAAAAAAACTCTGACATATTAATATAATTATCCTTTGAGGACAAGGTTGTCAGTAGGGAATTTTTTTAGAGAGGCAGCCCTGTTACAATGGTTTTGTATAGTAAACAACTCATTAATAAAAATGCCATGACACTTAATGTCATGACCTTCAACACTATAGTTATTTCTAAATTAGCTTTAAAAAAGTCAGTTCCATTTGTCCAATATTAAAAATTAATAGTAATAAAAGGGAAAAGCACCCATCTCATGGAATGACCATATTATGTGATGTCATACTTCCCACAACATTCTCCACACCTCTTGGCTGTTGTATGTTTGGTCAAGTCAAATTACCTTGATGCATGAGGTCTAGAGTATATTTGTGTGTACACATTTGTTTGTGTGTGTGTGTGTGTGTGTGTGTGCATGCTTGTATCAGTGCCCAATAAGCAAGGGCGGAATTTACAAGAAATTACTTAGAAATAATTTTATTTCAGTGCCAAAGGCCTCTGGTTGCCAGATGATTTTTGGATTGAAAGCACAGACGTCACTATACATGTCAAATCATGTCTAGGCCCTTTTGTGAGTTCACTGAGAGCGACTGTTTTATTATTATTATTCTTGATAGATTATAGTCATGAAGGAATAGAGAGGCTTTCAGGATTTAAAAACTTTCCTACTGATCAAGGAACATTGTAATATACTCTGTGGCATGTTTGTCTGTTTCAAAGGCCGTGAGTAGAGCTACCTCAATATTGGCCCTAAGCACAGTCATAATTAAAGGACTGCGCTGAGAAAGAGGATCTGTCAGTGTTGTTCTAATGACACCATAATGTAGACATAAAACACACTGTATGCAACAGCCTCACCATTCTTTGCAAAATACCACTCAAACAATTATACTCAGCATGCTCCTAATGCCACTTCCCTGGTCACGTCTTTTCTAATGCTCCACAGAAATTTGTTTAATGCACTCTTTCACACTTTCTCCTTTTCGTTTACTTTCGTTCTCGCCTAAAAACTTAAAAATACTGTTATGTAGCCAATAACAAACTTTGACAAGAACATCTTGACAGTTTACACATAACTCCCCCATCACCACAATAGGTTCCCCTTTTTCTCTACAGTTAATGACTTCTCTAAATTTCATTAGAAAACTATGTCTGCTTTTTATAGTGTTATTTTAGTATTACAGATGAAGTCAAAAGTTTACACACACCTTGCAGAATCTGCAAAATGTTAATTATTTTAGCAAAATAAGAGGGATCATACAAAATGCATGTTATTTTTAATTATTACTGACACAGTGAGGGAAAAAATTATTTGATCCTCTGCTGATTTGGTACGTTTGCCCACTGAGAAAGACATGATCATTCTATAATTTCAGGTTTATTTGAGCGATGAGAGACAGAATAACCAAAAAAAAAAAAAAAAAAAAAATCCAGAAAAACACATTTTAAAAACGTTGAACATTGATTTGCATTTTAATGAGCAAAATAAGTATTTGGCCCCTTTGCAGAACCCTTGTTGGTAATCACAGAGGTCAGACATTTCTTGTAGTTGGCCACTAGGTTTGCACACTTTTCTTTGCAAGATTCTTTACTAGTCATTAAGGTTTCGAGGCTGACGTTTGGCAACTTGAACCTTCAGCTGCCTCCACAGATTTTCCATGGGATTAAGGTCTGGAGACTGGCTAGGCCACTCCAGGACCTTAATGTGCTTCTTCTTGAGCCACTCCTTTGTTGCCTTGGCCTTGTGCTGAAATACCTATCCACGATCCATTTTCAATGCCCTCGCTGAGGGAAGGAGGTTTTCGGCTAAGATTTGATGGTACATTGCCCCGTGCATCATCCCTTTGATGCGGTGCAGTAGTCCTGACCCCCAAAGCATAATGTTTCCACCTCATAGGTCATAGGCAGCATTCCTCCTCCTCCAAACACGGTGATGAGTTGATGCCAAAGAGCTCCATTTTGGTCTCATCTGACCACAACACCTTTAACCCAGTTCTTCTCTGAATAATTCAGATGTTCACTGGCAAACTTCAGACGGGCCTGTACATGTATTTTCTTGAGCAGGGGCATCTTGCAGGGAACTGCAGGATTTCACTCCTTCATGGTTGCCAATTGCCAATTAGTTTTGTTGGTGACTTTGGTCTCAGTTGCCTTGAGATCATTGACAAGAACCTCCCATGTAGTTCTTGGCTGATTTCTCATCATTCTTATGATCATTAAAACTCCACAGGGTGAGATTTTGCGTGGACAGATTGACAGTAGGGATGCACCGAATGTTCTGCAACCGAAATTATTCAGCAAAAAAAGTGTTTTTGGCAGAATAAGCGAAAAGACTGAATAAATTATACCAAACAATAATGTGACGCGATCAAATAGAGGTGCGCACCAATGTAACATGTCCATAGTGTGGAGACATTTAAAGCTGTCTGAGAAAGACGCAAACACCATTACAAACACCAACAACGAAAGACTGTTTAACACCGCATTGCATATTTTCGATGAGAAGAGGAACGGGTGGTTGTTGCTGGTTACTGTATGATGACTGAAATTGCAAAATGGCCTCAAACCATTAGTAAATAAATTACAGAATGTTATTTTTTCTAATACACGCACAAATTGTATGTATTCTGACAGCACAGCATGAGCTCGTTAGCCAAG
The DNA here is from genome assembly GCA_033026305.1 of Cirrhinus molitorella. NCBI lineage: Eukaryota > Metazoa > Chordata > Actinopteri > Cypriniformes > Cyprinidae > Cirrhinus > Cirrhinus molitorella. Next base: position 17,061,031 of record CM065126.1, read on the forward strand.
TTTAATAAAAGTCAACATTCATAAATGTTAGTACTGTAAGTTTACTGTTGTTCTGTAAAATAGAATAAAAAAGAAAGACAAAAATAATGATAACAATAATTACAACAGCTCTATTAATACTTATTCATTTTAAGTTAAATTGTGCTTTGTTGGTAGGCTATAATGTCTACTAGAATGTTAAAAATGTTCAAGGTTAAGTAAATATTTTTAAATTAATTGTTGTTTCGTAATTGATTTTTTATTTTTTTTTTGAAAAGCAAGACAAAACTTTAAAAAGCATATTTTGGCTTTTTAATTTTATGCAATAGTGAAAAAAATTGGCAAAATACATGGGGGAAAACCCCCAGAAAAAACTTATTCAGTAAACGGCCTTCGACCCAGTGTTTCGAAGAAGAATTTTCATTTCGGTGCATCCCTAATTGACAGTTATTTTGTGTTTCCTCTATTTGTAAATAATCACACCAACTGTTGTAACCTTCTCACCAAGCTGCTTGGCGAGGGTCTTGTAGCCCATTCCAGCCTTGTGTTGGCCTACAATCTTGTACCTGACATCCTTGGACAACTTGATCATGGTGGAGAGTTTGAAATCTGATTGACTGATTGCTTTTGGCTCCTAGGTGTCTTTTATACAGGTAACAAGCTGAGATTAGGAGCAGTCCATTTATAAAAGAGGTCCTAATTTTAGCTTGTTACCTTTAGAAAATTGATTGATAGGGCATCAAAAACTTATTTCACTCATTAAATGCAAATCAATTTAAATCTTTATTGAAATGCGTTTTTATACATATATATATCTCTTTTTTTTTGTAATTTTGTCTCTCACCTACCATTAAAATTATAGACTGATCATTTCTTTGTCAGTGAGCAAATGTACAAAATCAGCAGGGGATGAATTTTTTTTCCCCTTACTGAAATTTACACTTATCTTCAAATTCAAATGGCTATTAATGCATAGTGTTTTCTTATGGATCTCAAAATCATACAGTCGTTGTTGGCACACAAAAATGCTGAAAACAACAACAACAACAACAACAACACAAAAAAAGTGGGACCTGAAGGATTTTTCGAAAGAACAGCAGGCAGTTTAACTGTTCAGGACAAACAAGGCACTCATAAACAACAATGAACCAAAAAGTAAAACACAGTTGTGGATCAGTGGTTTTCAAACCCTGGGTCACGAGACTTAAAAAACGGGTCGCCATTCGCCAGGATGATCTGAGGAAATTGTATAGCCTATAGGTATGTATGTAAGTGCGTGCAAAGTTCAAGATTCGAGGAGGAAGGAAGCGGAACCAGCAAAATTTACATTAATAACTAAATAAACATAAACAACAAAACGAAATTAAACGGCAGCTGCCATACACGGAATCCAACGTGTATTTGCGCTCTGTTTTGCAGTGTTGAACATTGTAGCCAATCACAGATATATCTGTTGATTTCTGAAAGGCAGTGGCCAATCAGTCAGTGGTGTTTCAGTTAGTCAGAATCCACTCACCAAATTTTTGTCATGAGTTCTGGAAACTTGCGGATCCTCTCATCATAACCAAGAGTAGACGCAATGTAAATAAATCTTGTCATTGCGCTGTGTGACAAGATTAATGGATTATGGCAGAATTTTCTGAGATCGTGATAAAATGAAATGAGTGACAGCGTTTTTCAGCAGCATGTTTTTGATGCTGCTCAGAGGACCAAAGTGGCGTACTTGCTGCAAGTTTCAGAAGTGACACATATATCCGCATATAAATGGGGGATTCGCTCAGAATCTTTTTCTTTCTTTCTATCTATCTTTCTTTCTTTCTTATCTATTTGTTGGTCTCATCAATTTAAAAAGGGAAAAATAGGGTGGCTCTCAAAAAAGTTTGAAAATCACTGCTGTGGATCATTCAGGTAACAACACAGTATTAGCAATTTTCTAAATTCAACTATTATTTTCTCTTGTGGAATACACTCTTCAAAAGAAAGGTTCTTTATTGGTATTAATGTTTATATGATAAACCTTGAACATCTATGCAACCTTTAAAATGCAAAAAAGGTTTTATATTCAAAAAAGGTTCTTTAGATTATGGTTATTTTAAGAACTGTTAACTGAAGGGTTCTTTGGGGAAACAAAAATTGATCTCTTACGGCATCACTGCAAAAACTCCCATTTGGAACCTTTATTTTTAAGAGTGTATATGTAAATGTCTTTTATGCAAAATATCTACAATAATTCAGGTCAGTACTAAACAAAAAATAGCATTTTGTATGATCCTATTAAAATGTTGCAGATTCTGCAAGGTGTATGTAAACCTTTGACTTCAACTGTATTTTCTATTTAGGTTATATTGCTATTGCTATACTATCTTAATTTTAGTTTCAGTGAGTTGTTATATATTCTAGTATTTTTTTTTTTTAAATGTAAGTTTATTTCAGTTGTAGTAATTTTAGTATTTCACCTTAAACGTATTTTATTTCACTTAGTTGCAACATTTTTTAGTTGCAACATTTCAATTATTGAAAACAATTTTAAGTTAATGACACTGGGTTCTACCCTTAGCCAAAGCAATTTGATTAATTTGGGTGTCATTGTCAAAATAACGTGAATAGTTTTTATGGGTCTTTGTACTATCCAGCCTTTAACTGTTGAATAATTGAACAGGATTTGTGAGTGTGCGTGAGCGTGGGTGTGCTAGTGTGTCAGCTTATGTGTTCACAGTTTTATTATCCTTCAGCATTCGACTATGACTTCTTTCTGTTCGACAGACTGCAAACAGGGTACTTCAGACCATCATCAGTTGAATAAGTATGATGGAGGCCTGTTTCATTATTTTAGCAAGCTTTGTATTTGCATACCCACCTGCACACACCAGTGTTGTCCCTGTCACACCAAAGCCTGAAGCAAAGTTTAGGTGGCGTGTTTGGTTGTGTGCATGTTGTTAAAACCATGACAGTCTGAATGGAAGACAGGAAGGGATTTTTTCAGGGATCACGGACTGAACAAACATGCAAATGCTGCAACTGACTTGTTATAGCATGAATTTAGATCAAGTGTCTTTTTTAGTGAAGGAATCGTTTAGGCACATTGAAAATTGCGTCATTATTTACCCACCTGCTTCCACTCTGTGTTTTCTGTGAAACACAAAATTAGATATTTGGTAGAATATCTGATTGGTTATTTTCCATACAAGAAAAGATAAATGATCATTTATACTGCCACGCTCTAACAAGGACAAAACAGCACCAAAAATTACTCTCACAATAGTCTGAAGCCATGCAAACATTTATACTAGAAGATTATTTGGAGCAAATGTACTTATTTTTATTGATTATTCATTGTTATTCATTGATAATATTCCCCTCACTTAATTCAATGAAATTCAAGAAATTATACTTTCTATGCCAATCACCATTTATTTCTAATCAAAAAGTTTACAGATTTCCTTTTGTGTTCCATGGAAGAAAAAAAAAAGACTTGATTCAAAATGACATCATGGTAGATTTTAGGGTTAACAATTTTTTCAGTATTGCTCAAGTGTATGTATTGGTGTGCTAGTGTTATAGTGTTATCTGAAAGTTCTCATTATGATACACAGTTTCAAACAACATATTCACTACCGTTCAAGTAGTGGAGTCAGTAAGATTTCACGTTTATTTTCCAAGGTTGCAGTAAATGAATCAAAAGTGACATATTAGAATGATTTCTAAAGACACTGAAGACTGTAGTAATGGCTGCTAAAAATTCATTTTTGCCTCACTGGAATAAATAACATTTTAAAATATATTCAAATAGAAATATGTTATTTTAAATTGTAATAATGTTTCACAATATTGATGTCTTTATTGTATTTTTTTTATTATTATTATTATTATTATTTTTTGTATTTCAAATAAATGTAATCTTGGTAAGCCTAAGAGACTTTAAACATATTATTTATGGACACCAGTGTTTTAAACTGTAGTTTAGGCTTGCTTTCAAGTATCTATATAATTTGTGTTTGCCAAAGATACTTTATTTGTATAATACAGAAGTGAAAATTATTTTAAAAAAGGATACTGTGCAGTTTAGATGAATTGTAGACTGATTTCTGCTTTCCTATTAGAATGACAGATATAATGAACAACACAGAACACAGTCGAGAAGACTTCACCGTGAGTGACACAGGAGAACAAGGCGTTTCCTTTCAGGTTTGTATATAATCTTTTCATTGGTAATTTCACCACCAGTTCTTGTCAACTGATTAAAAATGTTATTTGTAGGCCTATTGTGTAAAAGGAATTATGTCAAAATTTATTCACCTCTATGTGTTTCAAACCCATAGAACTTTCTTGCAATTTCAAAGAACTTTTTCATGTAATGTATGTATGATTTTTCATATGAATTTGTACAAGTCAGTTTGTAGGAATTTTTACAAATTAGCCACCTTGTCAAAAATGTATGAACTGCCGTGAGATCAGGTTGGGTGTAAAGGTGCATGTATATGTTCCGTGACAGTTTGGTTCGTACAGTCAGTCATAGGCGATCAATCTAGAATGCCATTTTCTTTTCCTCTTACCTCCATATAAAGCATGTTAAAGTAAGCGCAGCTGATTTGTTTACAGCGGTAACATAGGAAACTCTATATCGCTGCTGTTCCATAAGCGCCACCTGCTGTCAGAGGATATATTTGCATTTTCATTTCGTCTGCTGTTTTTGTTTAATGCAGGTGGTTTGTGTAGCATAAATTTAAAAGTCTGAAGTTTATGGAAGCCTGTTTCCCCCACTGAAAAAGTTGCAACTTTTTATCGCACAATTCTGATAAACTTGCATTTGTGAGTTATAGAGTCAGAATTGCGATTCAGACTTTTTTCTCACAATTCTGACTTTTCTGCTTGATATAAATTGATACAAACTCGCAATCACAAGTTATAAAGTCAGATTTACATTATATAAACTCGTAATTGCGAGTTATAAACTCAGAGTTGCGTGATATAAACTCATAATTAAAAGAAATAAAGTTGACTCATTTATCTTGCAATTTTGACTTTTTTTCTTGCAATTCTGACTTTTTTCTCAAGTCTAATTTTGAGGGGAAAAAAGACAAATACGTTCTCAGAATTGCAAGCTTATATCTCTTGGAGTTGCGTGTAATAAAGTCTAAATTGCGAGATATAAACTTGCAATTCTGAGAAAAAAAAGTCAATTGTTGATATATATGTCCATTGAGGAAAAAAAAACACAAAAATTGTGACTTTATTTCTCGTAATTGCAATTGAAATTATACAATCTAAGTCAAAAGCAACTGCTACATGTACTGTCTGTTCAGAATAAATAAAAAAAAACAAAATTCCTGTTGTACCAAACTTGTATCAAACCGTGACCCCAAAACTGAGGAATTTACCGTACTGAACCGTGACTAAATAAAAGTGAATGAGAACTATCCAGCTGAAAAAAAAAGTATATATATATATGTATATATATAAACTGTATATATAACTGTATATATATATATATATATATATATATATACAGTTGTACTTTATTCCCAGTCTCTTGAAGTCATACAGTGTTATTGTCTAAAATGTTGGCCTCATAACTATTGTATGGACACTTTTTTGGTGTTATTTTGTCACTTTGATGCTTGACAGCTCTGGTCCACTTTCACTTTCATTATATGAATTAAAACAGCCTAGTTATTTTTCAAAAAAACCCTTTTATGTTCCACGGAAAAAGGAAAGTCATAAAGGTCAGACCAAAATGCTGGTAAGTGTGATGAATTTTTTTACAGTATTGGGCTGAACTATTCCTTTAAGCCAGTAAACTTACTGTAAGTGGAACATTCAACATCTCTCTCAAAGGTTTCTCTCAAATCTATCATCTATTTTCAGATTTTTCCAGACACACAGGAGCGCCACCCCAAGGTGTTCAAGCGCCTGCCCTCCATCGTAGTGGAGCCCACAGAGGGAGAGGTGGAGAGCGGAGAGCTACGCTGGCCACCAGATGACCTGAGCAGGACAGACCCTTCCAGCCAAACACAGACACCCATGTCTGCTTCACACAGTCAAAGTACAGGTGTGTAAAAGAATAATTCTGGAAAGAAATGCATGTTTTTCCTCTTAATTATTGTTTTTAACATGAACCCACACTACAATGTGCAATGATCTAAAGAGGAACAACTAAATATATACAGCCTGAAGTCTGCTTATATGTGTTTCCGATTAGAGAAGTTCAAGTATAAATGACTTGCATGCATTTCCTCCCCTCAGATGAAGTCAAGTGCAGCAGCTTGGAAACATCAGGGGCAGCTGAGCGTGACTGAAATTTAATAAATACGTTGTCACAAGTCTGCCATTATCACAAGTCTCGGTTCTCACAAAATCTTCACACTTAGAAAGACACAAATACACTGACAAGCAACACAAGCAGCCAATCTGACAGGCAGGTGTGAATAAGATCAGAACTTGCAATGCTATATCTGAGCACCTTTTATAACACATTCATGGCTTTTTAACTTACTTTTTAAGATCAAACTCTTTGTACATTTTATCTGTGGAAAGTGGCTGTAACAATTTTACATTGCCCTCAGGCTTGAAGGCCTAGTTGTAGAAATTCTGATTATAAAACTGATTAAAAAATCTATATCTGATAATATACTATTAAATGTGTAGAATTTGGATGACACAACAAAAATAGATTGTATGAGCACAAATAAGTTGAAAAATACCAATGTACAGAATATTGTTCAGTATAAATGTGTGAAAAACACAGTTCCTGGATCTCAAGTAAGCAATGTACAGTCAGTTAGCCAGTATTGCTCTAGTATTTAGCTTTACTGACCAGCTGATTGTATTATCTCCCTTAAAGGAACACTCCACTTTTTTTTAAAATAGGCTCATTTTCCAGCTCCCCTAGAGTTAAACAGATGAGTTTTACCATTTTCTAATCCATTCAGTCAATCTCAGGGTCTGGCGGTAGCACTTTTAGCATAGCTTAGCATTGATCATTGAATCATTGAATCTGATTAGACTGTTAGCATCTTGCTCAAAAATGACCAAAGAGTTTCGGTATTTTTCCTATGGATATGGACAAAGACTATAGAATACCCAAGACGTGTCACTCGTATAGTTTTGAATGAGGAAAAAGGCAACACTCATTATAGCTGTGAAGCCCCGCCTTCTTAACAAAAGAGCCAATCGTTGATTAGAAAATTCAGCATGTCACTGCAGCTGCTGTTAGAAGTCCTGGTTGCCATAGAAACAGTCAGCGTTCTAGACATGCGCTCAGTACTGTGTATGTGCACTGCCTAATCTAGCCTGAAAAATAAGCGTTTTTAACGCTATTGGAGCACAAGGAACCATATTTATGAGGCAGTTCTTGTCTGATTTTATTGGTGATTTCAAATATGAAATTTAATCATAAACTTGGTGAACAGTTTTGGAGAATTTGATGTTTCCCTATTCAAAGAGATTGGAGCTGTACTTGCATGCTGAGTGGAATGACTTGCCTTAAAGGGACTTTGGGATAGATAGGAACTATACTCTTATTCTGGTGTAATAATCAAGGAACTTTGCTGCCGTACCATGGGTGCAGCAGGCGCAATGATATTATGCAGCACCTGAAAATAGTCCCCAGCTAGGTAACTTCCAATGTGACCAGCACTAAGCCACTAAGAGTGTTGCCTGAATAGTCAGTGTTGCCAAGTCCGTGGTTTTCCAGCGTAATTGGGCTACTTTACCACTGTTGCCGTGGGTTGTTTTTCATGTCCGCGGTTTGAAGCAACCCTAATAACATAATATTAGACCCTGGAATGCTAATTTTATCAGGGGAACCCTGCCAAAAAACTTTTTTTTTTAATGGGAGACCCCCCTCAAAATGCAATTGGGCTACTTTTGGGCTAGTTTTAAGTAGCAATTGGTTCGGGTTTTGTTGTGAAAACCTGGCAACCCTTCTAATAGTAAAATAGCTGGGGACTATATTCAGGCGCTGTGTGATGTTGCACCTGCTGCACCTATTGTATGGCAACAAAGTTCCTTGATTATTATGTCGGAATGAGAGTATAGTTCCTATCCATATCAGCCTAAAAAAACACAACTTTACATTTTCTGTCGGTCTCAGTACACAATGTAACTAAAGAAGAGTCAAGTTTTAAATAGGAAAAATATTGAAACTCTGTGGTCACTTTTGAGCGAGATGCTAACGATCTAATCAGATTCAATGATCTATGCTAAGCTATGCTAAAAGTGCTACCAGCAGACCCTGAGATTGGCTGAATGGAAAAAAAAGTTTGTTGTTTGATGTAACATATAACAACATGTGTGAGAAGTACAAGACCACAAAGTGATATATAATTTTTAATTGGGAAACTAAATGCCAGGTCCACTTGTTAATATTTCTATTTATTAGTAAATATAAGTAAATATTTGACCACAGAAAGGTAAATTATAGTTTTCTGTTGTCAAAAATGTGTGTATGTTTACCATTTATGTGTGTTGACCAATCAGAATAAAGTATTCCAGAGAGCCATGTAATGTGCACAACATACACAATGGTTTTGGATGCTTTGATAATCCATGTCAAACCTAGAGAGCAATGTATTAATTTGTTATTATGCCCTGCATTTTGATGTATCCCAGAAGCCTGTGAATACATATTCTAAAAAGATTGCAGTGACCACTGTGGATCTCGCATTCATGTGAAAATTATTCATTACACGCTCGGCGACTGAAAACTTTATGTGAGGAGACTTCATCCTCTCTCCACACCATCTGGTTGAGGCTTGTGAGGAATGATGGCTACTGAACTTCAAACATGTCTGCCTGTCAATCATTCTGTGGACAAGGACTTCCTTATATCTCCAAGCCCTGTCTGACTTTCTGCAGACTTGAAATTATTAGAGGCACTTGTGCACATACACAATATTTTCAAAGCACAACTGCTGGAGCTAGAGTCCTGCAATTGGACTGCAGACAGAGACTGCTTATTGTACAGCTTAATTCAACATATGGCTATAATTAGTCGTGTTTGCTAAGCATTGTGTACTGTTGCTATTTTCTTTCTTAGGGTTAGAAATTTAAACAGACATCTATCCTTGAGTATTACAGAAATTGTTTGAACCGTACAACACACCACATCATGCTGAGAAATACTGGGAAGGCCAATTCTGATATTGTGACTGCGAGTATTGCACATACAGGCATAAGTCACTTAAACTGTCATGTAAATTTTGTACTTATTTTCTAGTTTAACAATTATAGTCCAGATATAGTAATAATATTGATGTAATTCTTAAACAACTTCATGATCTCATGATATTTTCTTACATTTCTGAGTCCGCATAGTTAAACTGCCTGGATGTGTATGTTGTTTAGAGTCTATATTTTGAAATCACATTTTGTCTACTGCAATATTTTCATAATCCTGTAACTAAAGGCTTGTGTTCGCCTTAAAAACACTCCATCACTATCATTCGATATGTCTCTGTCACTTTTTCAATGGCATGCACTGACAGTTGTGACTTTTAGTCCTTTTTAATGAATAACTGAAAATGTACTAATAATTAACCAGCAGATACATCTTCTGGAAAATCTTGATCAGATTTTTTTAATTTTATTTCACAGATTCTCTTTAAGGTTATACCCAGTTGCCTTTGTTTCATTATTAAATAGTTGTTGTGAAAAATGAATTGATATTTTGATAATTGCTCTTAATATGTACACATTTTTTCATTGTTCATTTGTTTGGTAAGTTTAAATAAAGATACATATTAGATAAGTGCTGAGTTTGTGTTTTTCATTCATTAAAGCTGTTCTCGGTTCTTTAATCTGTTTGTATTTATACTATTCCTGGGATTTGGGTCATTTTCAACTTGGAATATACATGTTTTTCAACTACATTTGATTCAACTACTAAATATCATAACATCATTAGGCACATGTCAAGCCTCCATAAAATCATATTTTCCCACCTCAGGCATTAAAGACCTTTACACCTGATAACAATTTAATGATAAAATTACTCATTTTCACATTTTTATAGGACTGAAGCTAAAAAAAATATACAAATTGTGTGTCTACAGTCTCTTTATTTTTGTGAAAAATGTTTTTAACTTAAAATTTCAACTAAAACCACAATTCTATTGTTTTAGCTCATAACACATCAGATGGTAATCAGCAAGAAATGCTTTTGTTCTTAATTGTCTTCCCTACATTTTTCCAAAAATATTAATGTGACAAGGTGTGACAGGGTTGAAGGCTGTAACACATTTAAAGAGATACTTTGGCTTAAATTTAAATTGTCCCCTTGTTTCTGGGTCAACATATCTGCATGGCCAACAGTGTCTTTCTGCTGCAAATGTGTGTGCAATTTCTGATGTATGATGCTTGTCAATGTTTAAGTGGACATATTACATTAAAAATGTTGAAACCATGACTACTACTTTTTGATGAAACCATGACTATTTCATATTTTTTAATTCAAATTATTAATAAATGAAGCAAATAACTCAACCCTGTCACAAGTTTACAACCCTGTAACGATAAGAAATACATATATTTGTGACAGGGTTGTGGTTTTTTACTTAAAATGGCCACTGCTCCTCATGTAGTGTAGCAGAGTAGACTATATATGGCAGCAATGAAATAAGTACATTGTATATACTGGAGTTATTAAGCTAGACAGTACCCTCCCTGACTATAACATGCCTCAAAAATATGAATAAAAAGTATAATTTTACTAACCATTTTCTGCACCATTATTAAAGAGACCTGGATGATGTCATTTCTAGTAAATGATGTCACATAACTGTGAAGTCTAAATTATTATGGGCGTAAAATTGTTAGTGTGACAGGGTTGAGCTCATACTGAGGGACATAACTTTAACCCTTTAACTGTCACTCTCTATTTTGAACAGAGATGTGAAAATGCAGTATCCAAAGTTACATTTTTATAATTCATGAACGAAAACATTTTGTAATATGATTTTCATGTACAATTTCATTGGTAATGCAATATCTGATTCTAAAATGGTTTTCAAAGGATGGATTTTGAGATTGTAAGCTTTAAGTGATATATAATTTCTTATGAGTTCTAAAGTGTGATAGGGAAAAAGGCAATGAAGGAAGTATGATGTAGATTTTTGTGGTGTACTCTTGTCATAAATTAATCTATAACTTTTCCTACATGATTTGTAACACAAAGAAAGTGGTAAAATATCTATTTAGGAGCCTTAGACCTTCAACAATATATAGTTTGTCATGATTAGATTAGGATTTATTTGTAATATGGTGAAGTAAACTTAGGCGTCCCGTACGTGGGACAGTGACAGTTAAAGAGTTAAAGTTTGTTTTTTATAAAATATTTAGCAATTTTTTTAGAAAAATATTTTTTACACAAAAGGAACACAAAAAAATGTTTACACTGTTGCCAAAAATCACAGATACTATGCACATTTTGTTAAGTTTCTACATACAAACTTAGTGAAGTGCCTCAGGGACATGACGAGATGGGGGATCCCAAAAGTTTTGTAAAAAGCTTCACGATTCATTTTGGTGAACCACCACTTTTTAACTCCGGGGAACTGAAATATTACCGAATCCCAGGAATTACCTATTTACAGGTAAAATTTAAAATTAGAGAACAATCTATAAATACTTTTTTTTCTGAACATTGTTAATCTTCATCGCTCAAAATGTGAAGAATACAGATCAGCTGTAGGTATACCACTGTTCTACTAACTTGTTTGACAAAAACAAGGCATTTCAACAAAATGTATTATTTGGTGGAAAACTCAGTGATCAAAATTAGAGAACAGCAACCACTGTAGCACGAAAGATGATTACAACTGAAATTTTGGAGGATTACGGCTGTCAAAAATTAGCAGGAAGTATAGAGGCCCTTGCTTTGAATGACTTCAGCACATCTGCAGCTGCTGGATATCATTAGTTTCTCAGACTGCACTGGTGTGATCTTGGTCCACTCATCTTCCACTCTATTCCATAGTTTGGTAACTGTAGTGTTTTTTTTAGCCATGACTTTGTCGCCAAAGATTTTCAAATGGGTTTAGATCAGGACTCTGTGTCGGCCATTTCATTATTTCAGTGTTTTCAGCTTAGAGGAACTGCTTTACTTGTTTTGCAGTGTGATGTATAGTATTACATGAAAATACAGGCCGATTAAGAGTTGCTTGCAGGGAAGGAACTGCATGTTGCTGAAGAAGGTTCTGATAAACATTTGCATTCACCCTGTCCTGTATCTGTACAAGAGACCCAAGTCCTGCTCCAGAAAACCTCCCCCAAACCATGACATTTCCTCCTCCACCTTTCACTGATTTCTTAACACACTTGAGCTTCAGTCTTTCCTTAGTTTGGCTCTGAATAAAATGTTTCCCATCAGACTCAAATAAATCAAACTTAGTTACATCACTAAAGTGAACCATTTCTCCCTCACACAACATGCTTCTCAGCAAAGGTGAGCTTTTGATTCTTTCTGCTGATGAGAGTCTTGGTTACTGCAAAGTGCCATTCAATCAGACTTCTCTTAAACATGCCAAGACAGATCCTTAAACTGTTCAGCGCTGAACTGGCAAGCAATTCCACCTGCAGTGTTGAACCGGTTTCTTCTCATGCATTTGTCTTACGTGGACAACCAGACTTTTTGAGAGACTTAAATGCATCAGTGTCATTGTAAACCTGCAATATTCAAGAAATCACAGATTTGGAATGACCAGTATGTTTTGCAGTCTTTAAAAGGGTATTCCCTTTGGCCTTCATCTGGACAACCTCTTGTTGCAGAGTTTCAGTCACCTTAAAGTGGCCCGCCATCTTGCAAACTCAGTGAAAATTGTAGAAATTCTGCCAGTTAAATAGAAATTTTTATATACAGTTGAGTTGACATCCCCCTTTCAGAATCTGCAAAATCTTAATTATTTTACCAAAATAAGAGGTATCATACCAGATGCATGTTATTGTTCATTTAGTACTGATCTGAGTAAGATATTTCACATAAAAGATGTTTACATATAGTCCACAAGAGAAAATAATAGTTGAATTTATAAAAATGACCCTGTTCAAAAGTTTACATAAACTTGATTCTTAATGCTGTGTTGTTACCTGAATAATCCACTGCTGTTTGTTTTTTGTTTTGTTTTGTGTTGTTTTGTTTAATGATAGTTGTTCATGAGTCCCTTGTTTGTCCCAAACAGTTAAACTGCCTGCTGTTCTTCAGAAAAATCCTTCAGGGTTCACAACTTATTTGGTTTTCCAGCATTTTTGTGTATTTGAACGCTTTCCAACAATAACTGTATGATTTTGATTAAACCCAATTGTCTTCATTACATTATTAAATAATTGTTATAAAAAAAATATTGGTATTTTGATATTTGCTCTTAATATATACACATTTTTGTTTGTTCATTTGTTTGGTAAGTTTAAATAAAGATTAATATTAGGTAAGTGCTGAGTTTGAGTTCCTCACCCATTAAAGCTGTTCTCCTTTGTTTAATCTATTCATAATTACACCAATTACAGTGGAGATCAAAATTAGAGAACAAACTGTAAATACTTGATTTTTTTTTCTGAAATATTGCTCATCTCCATTGCTCAAAATATGAAGGATATTACCTGTATATATATATATATCACTGTTCTATTATGAATTTTTATGTAGGTAACAATACAGTGTTAAGAATCAAGCATATGTAAACTTTTGAACTGGGTCATTTTTATAAATTCAGCTATTATTTTCACTTGTGGACTATATGTAAACATTTAATGTGAAATATCTTATTACTAACATATTATTAATAACATGTATGTGTATGATCCCTCTTATTTTGATAAAATAATTAACATTTTGCAGATTCTAAAAGGGGGGTGTACATTTTTGAACTCAGCTGTAATTACTAATAACTTGTATGTGTTCTTTAATTTATTTTTCTTAAGTTTTTTTATCCTAAACTAATTAGTTTAGGAAATATGCTTAAAAACTGTGTTTCTACTCCTGTTAGACTAACTTCAAATAGAACTAAGCAGTGACCTTGAAATTTAGGAAACTGTATGTTGTTCTATAATTTTAATCTCCACTGTAACTGTAAATCTTTTCGTAGAAACCATTATTGCAATTTTTTTTTTTTTTTTTTTTTTTGTAGTTTATAAACCCACAGAGCAATTTCTCTTCTCTGCTCCCAAAATGGCAAGGAATAATGGAGACTTCGTTTGGGAGGAGCATTTTCATTTGATCCTGTCAATCACAAGACAAGGACACCTCTATCATTACTTATTTACATTACTTAATTAGTCTGGTAGGAACTCAAATCAGGCTGTAGTTGTAAATAAAACAATGATTATTGGAGTATGTTTTGCAAGAAAATTAATATTTTGTTCTTTTTACTTAAAATTTTCAGGTTAAAATCAATGTGCTGCTGTTCCTTTGTAATAATTTTTGAAATTTCCAAGCAATTTCTTTGTCCAGTGTCAAAAACAACACACATATAGACATATGGAGAAGGAGCACTGGTATTTTAACTGAAATCACAATCATTTTAGAAATAAGATGATTATGAATGAGTGTTTTCAGATTGAGACTGACCACAGTGTGTTTGTATATAAGAGCATTGGGTCCTAAAGATAAAGGGGACATGAAGAGATTAAGTCGTCCATAAAGCTTGATGGCCTCTCTGTGATTAACATGACCCTGATGACTCGAATTCAGTCCTCAGCATGTGACGGCCATTGTCTGTCCACTGACCCAGAAATCCTATGACAACATGATATGCACTCTACTTTTATTGATTTCATCAGCACTTCAATAAATGAAAACTGGAAAGCTTTTTTGTTCATCAGAGAAGATTTGGAGAAATTTAGCATTAAACCACATGCTCACCAATGGACCCTCTGCAATGAATGTCCAAACAGTTGATAAAACACCACAATAATCCACAGGACTCAAGTACATCAATTAATGTTGTGTAAAGTGAAAAGCTGTGTGTTTGTAATAGCTTTAAAACATTGCTTCTGGTCAAAATGTATGTCCGCAATCCATAATAATGCTTCCTTCAGTGAAAAAGTCCCCTGCTTTCCTCTTACATTAAAATCCACCAACATAGTAGTTTATAACTGTTCTGGACCGTTTTCACTTGTAAACAGTGTTGATTTCTCTCCTGATAGGCATGGAAAAAGCTATTTTATGTACTGATTATTTTACTATTTTGGACTGAAACAAATTAAAAACATCTTAAAGGGATAGTTTACCCAAAAATAAAAATTACCGCATGATTTACTTACCCTCAAGCTAAATATGACTTATTTTTTTTAGACCAGGGTCTGCAACCGTCAACATCAAAAGAGCTATTTTGGCCCCTTTCCTATCAAATAAAATTCACATGGAGCCACAAAATATTTGATCCCTAAATAAAGATAACATGACATATAGCTAAAGTTTTATTCAGTTATGTTACAGGGCATGGGTGTGGGAATCATTTCAGAATTGAGGGGGACATGAATATCCATTGTAATAGTAATAATAATATATATATTTTTTATTCATTTCTAATTGATAAATAAAAAAAGTTTCTTATCTCTTACTTTTAATTGGATAATAAACAAAATATACTGCTGGACAATAACTAATACTTTTTATTCTATAATATTTTTATATATATTTTACTAATGACATTTTTATGATTATGATATGATACTATAAACACTTTTTCCATTTTGATCACAGAATAAGGCAGAAATATCTTTTATAGCCTCTGCACTATAATAAATGCTATGTCAATTATCACTGTATCATTCACTTTATTTATTACCTGGAGAAGAATTGAAAAACACATAAACCATATACTGTCGCAATTGTTTATTGTCTTCATGTTTCATTAATTAAGGTTTATGCTTGTTATTCAGCTTAGCTACAGCAATAGTGGATGCTATTGTTCATAATAGGGATTTCCTAGCACGTCAAAAAAGTTATTAAAGGAACACTCCACTTTTAAACGGATGAATTTTTACCATTTCTGAATCCATTCAGCCGATCTCTGGGTCTGCCGTTAGCACTTTTAGCATAGTTCAGCATAAATCAATGAATCAGATTAGACCATTACCATCTCGTTCAAAAATGACCAAAGAGTTTCAATATTTTTCCTATTTAAAACCAACAGAAAATTATTTTCCAGGCTAATATGGATAGGAACTATACTCTCATTCCAGCGTAATAATCAATTAACTTTGCTGCTGTACCATGGGTAAAACAGGCGCAATGATATTACGCAGCTCCCTGAATATAGTCCCCAACTATTTTACTATTACCTTAGTGGCTTAGTGCTGGTCACGTTGGAAATTATCTAGCTGAGGACTATATTCAGGCGCTGCGTAATATCATTGTGCCTGCTGCACCCATGGTACGGCAGCAAAGTTCCTTGATTATTACGCCGGAGTGAGAGTATAGTTCCTATCCATATCAGCCTGGAAAATCGCAAATTTTAATTTTCTTTCGGCCTTAGTACACGATGTAACTACAGAAGAGTCAAGTTTTAAATCGGAAAAATATTAAAACTCTTTGGTAATTTTTGAGTGAGATGCTAACGGTCTAATCAAATTCAATGATTTGTGCTAAGCTATGCTAAAAGTGCTCCCGGCAGACCTGGAGATCGTCTGAATTCAAAAATGGTAAAACTCATCTGTTTATCTCTAGTGGATTTGGAAAATGAGCCTATTTTCAAAACAAGTGGAATGTTCCTTTAATACCTCCATGAGTCCTTGTGGACTTTCTGCAGAAGAGTGCCCTCCGGCTTCGAGTTTGAATGAAACATACACGCATGATGTTCCTGTTGTACGCGAGAGAGTGGTGTTCCAGCAGATGACGTAGGCGTAGCATAAGCTCTGGTGGGAATATGCTAGTCTCTGAAAGTCCAGTTTTGTTACCAGCAAAGGAAAACCAGTCTCCTCTTAGCTTAGATCAAAATGTTTTACTGTTTCCATTGCACTTCTGGTGTTTGTCACTTCTCACTATGTCTGCGTCCTATGTCATCCGCAGGAACATCACTCTCTTGTGAACGCATGTATGACAGTTAGCAGAAGCTAGAGATTACAGTTTATAGTTTTAAATATAGATATTTTTCCTACATAAATGTATTGATTCACTTCAGAAGGCCTTTATTAACCCCCATGCCGTTTGAAGTACTTTTTATGATGGATGGATGCATTTTTTTCCGCTTCAAAATCTCAACAGCCATTCACTGCCATTATAAAGCTTTCGAAAAAAAAAAGTCATAGACCTAGGATGGCTTAAGGTTGGGAAAATGATGACAAACATGCAGCTTTTCACAAGATGTTAATTGATGGACTGGAGTTGTGTGGACTTATAATGTTTTTATCAGCTGTTTGGACTTTGACGGCACCTATTCACTGCAGTGGATCCATTGGTGAGCAAGTGATGTAATGCTACATTTTCCATATCTGTACAATTGAATAAACAATTAGTAAAATTCTAAGCATATTATAATTTTTGGGTGAACTATTCTTTTAAAGTCACTCACTCAACATGCTAAGTATCTGAACATGAAATTCAACCTGTTTATTTTCTGAATTTAAGCTCTGAATAAAGGGCCTCTATTGCGACACGAGTACGCTATTTCCAGATTTGCATTGCCTGCCCTCAGTTAATGTCATTGTTTTCCTTTTTATCTCTTTTCCACTTCAGTCAAAACCCCTCTGTGCTTGCGCTGGGTAACTATGGAGATGGTTCAATGTAGGGGTTTGGTTACATCAGACACGGATAGTGGCACTTGACCTAGTTCAGCTGGAGCCTGATTAGCAACACAGCTATCAGCTGCATGCTCCTCATCATTATTATCATCAGAGCTGCAGTCCTGATCTCACATCTTTGTTTGTTTATGCCATTTGGTGAGATATAGCCTGTTTTACTCTTTAATATTCTATCAAGGGTATAAATGCATCAAATCTCTGCTCAGAGGTGTGCCGCTCATTCAACTGTGTGCTTAACTGTGTAGTTAAAGGAAGAGATCCGCTTTTATCTTTCCCTCACTTTGTCTCTGGTGGCTTCAAACAGCTGATTTCAAATACAGCCAGTTGAGATGGTAAAGAGGGAACACTTTCAGCTACACACATGCACAAACATGCTTGCAAACATACACATACTAAATATCCTGTTAGTTCAACCAAAAACAAAAAAATCTTCAGAACACAAATTAAAATATTTTTAATTAAATTAAATTAAATAGTGCTGGAGACTGACACAGAAGAAAAGAAATTGTTGAATAAAATCATTATTTTTGTTTTCTTTGTGCACAAAAAGTATTCTTGTAGCTTTATAATATTACGGTTGGACCACTGATGTCACAGACTATTTTAATGATGTCTTTACTACCTTTCTGAATCTTAAACATGTCAGTTGTATTGCTGTTTATGCAAGGTCAGACTCAGAAAGCTCTCGGATTGGATCAAAAATATCTTAATTTGTGTTCTGAAGATGAACAAAGGTCTTACGGGTTTGGAACGACATGAGGGTGCTTAATTAATTACAGAATTTACATTTTTGGGTGAACTATACCTTTAAGAAACCCTGTCACCGGATCATTAAATCAGTGAGCTAAAAATCAAGAATCGGATCAGTCTGATTCGTGCTTGAATCATAAATATTGGTATTTTGTATATTATCCGATTCAGTGATAAGGCCTGACTCATTTGTTAGTAAATCAGACATTGCTATATCTTTCTTAAAATAATCAAGGAGAGCTAGAGCAGACATCAGTATTTTAATTTTTAGGTGTACTATCTCTTTAAATAGATTTTAATAGGTCAGTATGTTGCATTATTATTACTTAAAATAGCATTCAATTATGAGCATTCTTATTATATTTGATTCATTTTTATTGAATACTGTGTCCATGTCGTCTTGGTGTTTTAAAGCACAGAAAAGAATTGTTTCTCTTTTATGCTCTTCCTTTAATATTTGTCCATCTCTTTCTTTCTATACACCAAAGTTGTTTTTCTCCTCTCCATTAACCTCTTGGCAGACCTGCTAAATGTCATCTCAATCAAATACCCACTAATGCCATCCATTAATTGTTGACACATGCTGTTAAAGATGCTTGTGTGTGTGCGTGTATTTCCTTTCTCTGCTAGCATGAACAAAGGTTTGCAATCAAGTATGCATCTGTGTACTGTGTCTGAATCTACTTTAGCAGACTCATGCATATGGCACAGAAGAGTTTATTCAAGGAAAGGCTTTTCCTATTGTTCACCTTTTAAAAGAAGAAATATTTATGAATTAGTTGAGAGAGGAACACAAAACAAGATTAATTGATTCTAAAGTAAGAATGACATACAATCCCGTTACGGGAAGCTCTTCATTTGCGGGCATGTATCTGCATGCAAGTATGTGTGTTTGAGTATCTCAGGGAATCATGATGATGCATTGTGAGAATATTGGCTGAAGTCATTTGGGCAGGAAGTGAAGCTAGATATGGTCACAACACACTGTCATTATGTTTTGTTTTGGGTTAGTTTGAGTGTTCCTTGTTCCTGTTTTTAGTTTGACCTAGTTTCCTGATTCCAACACACAAGCATTATAATGTATGGAATCTTAATAATAACATAATATTTAATATATAATAATTTATGTAGCTAATGAAAATCTCTTAAATGACCACATATATATCAAATAATTTCAAACATGTCTTTATTGTTAAGAGTGCGTTCACACTTGTAGTTCGGTTCTTTTGGTTTGTTTGGTCCCTCCAAAAAAAACAAAAAAAACAATACATTTTGTCCTGATCCACTCAACGTTCACATTGGCATTTTTTACAGTGAACCTAAAGATACCAAACCTAAAGGCATAGTGATACGTTCACAACCTGATTGGTCGGGTTGAATGACACATATTTTATGACGGAACTCACTGAACACCCCAAACAAAAGGTGTCTTCGACTTAAAGCGGTGCTGCGCAGAACATATGATGTGTATGGCATCTACTCAGCGCCACTTTAAGTCAAAGACACCTTTTGTTTGGGGTGTTTGTAAGTTCCGTCATAAAATATATGTTATGTTGCATGTACATTTGATCTTATTTTCACCACCTGCCAATTCATCAAGAGCTATAAAGCTCATAGAGCTCATTGTTCCACATCTGCCCTCTGCTCAGTTTTGAATATGCCACTTATTCCATGTCAAATCATCAAATCATGTCGCATCTTATTATTACATACTGTTTTTGGTTCGTTTAGAAGTATTTGGTCCGTTTTGCATTCATATTTAATTCAAACCGCACCAGAGTTCTTTTGGAAGCAGACCGAGACCAATCTTTTTAACAGTCTTGGTCTATTTGTTTAGTTCACATAAGGGTTCAGATGTTCAGAGTTTCTTATAATTTAACCAAACATGACAAGTGTGAACAAATGATCCCTCCATTCAAGCATGTTTTTGTGTTGGTTTGTATCGCATATAAAAATTTTTTATTAGTGGCAGGGATTTTTCAGTCATTCTTTCTGCAGGTTACATTATTGTGGTGAAAGTGTACTGCCTTTATGAGTGAATCCTACATTCAAATAATTTGTTAAAACATTCAAATGAATCATTGAATTATTCACTCAACCAGTTAGCTGAAATTCAAAAATGAAAAACTACTACTGTGTTGCACAGCTAAGCATTCTAGTTGATTTATTTTAGTATAAATGCTTCTTTTTTTGCTGCTAAACATATAGACATTCATAAATCCTGTAGCAAATCTAGACAGGTGGAGCTGGGGGAGGTGGAGGGTTTCAGAGGAATTCTGATAGCACACTGCAAAACCCAACCTGATCTGATATGAACGACGAAAACATTTTCACGAGAAGCAAAAAACAGACCAATAAGTATATATCCCTGCAGTTTCCAACAGAAATGAGCACTAGAGGTGGTGAAACAGCAACACTTGTAAACCTTTTTCGGACACAGTTCTGATTACATCTCTATATGTTTAGCTTTTGGATGTAACATGTTTGGTAATTGGACTTAGGATGCAGAATACTTGGGTACGAATCCCACGAAAAACATGACTTGTGATAAAAGAGCTGAAAGATGAGAGATCGAAAAACAAGCTAAAACGGCATGCTTGCGATTGCGTTTTTACGTCACATTCGCTTTTGTTTATACTAACGGGTAGGTTTAGGTGTAATGCAGATGGTACGTTATTTTAAAACATCACAGAGAATTAGTTATAGTGCTACTCAACGGACATTTCAAGTCAGAACAACATTAAGATGTACAAAACCAACATCACATAAAATGTTAATCTGTTCCGAGGGAAAAAAATGACACCATTTTAGCGCCACTCAGTGGACATTTCTGTTGGAAACTGTGGTGATATGTACATATTGGTATGTATTTCACGTCTCAGTTAGGGTTCATATGTGGATCAGTGACATGACACTGAATAGACAGTTTCCTAAATGTCATCCTTATGATGATCTCGTGACCTCAGTGAACACTAATTAATTTCACACCTCTCTGTTTTCTCTCACTGTGTGACTGGTTGTGCCTACGCATATGCTTATTTGTATAGTCTATTCCACCTACTCAGGCAGGTCTGGCTCAGGTGACAGATGGATCATGAAGAGCTTGTCACTTGTCTGTCAGTGCTTGTTTGTGAAGAAGGCATTCATGAGAACTCTATTATAATTCTTTCGTTGAACTGAGGGTGAGGCTTAGGTCAGCTTACACAATGACATACAGCTCAGCAGGGTCAGTTCATTTGGTGCCACATAAAATGTGAAATCTACCCTTCATTTAAGGAGCATAGTGGCATATTCAACAGCCAAACAACATTAAAGAGATCTAGTCAGACGGCATATAAAAACTGAACTCAGAAGATAGTGCCTCTGGGCATCGAAATGGAAAGTAAGTCATGAAGTGTGAATCTGCCTGCCTTGGATCAGTCTAGGTCAATTCATCTTCTCGTGTTATTATTGATTTTTAAAACTACACCATCAAGATGAAACTGAATCAAATGAGACGCGCTGGGACTTGAGGACTACACTTCTGCCTTTGTTGCCAATTCTGTTTCTTCTTACCCATAATGCAGTTCAGCTCTCAATGGTGACTCTCAATCATGATCTTTCTCTCTTACACCACAGAAAGCGGCACAAGCTCATTTTTGATTTTATCCCTAGACAACAGCACATTTAAGTAAGAGAGCACATCTCTGATGGAGGGAGAAAGGTTGTTTCAGGGTCAACAAATGCAGGATTAGATGCAAGAAAATAATTTCATTCATCCCTGTTCATGTCAGCCATGGCTGTTTGCAAAGTTGTGCTCATTTCACTTCAGTCCTTTGTTTTGCTTCTGGCTGTAGGCCTATTATGTATGCAAAGCTGTACATTTGCATCAACAAAATTAGCTTCTCACAAGCAAAAAGTTCCCCTGTGTGTCTGTGTGTTTGCAACAGATGTTTGTCGATTAAGTTTGTCATGTCATTCTCGTCTGCGTGGCAGAGGAAGAAGCAAAATACAGTCTCCGGAGCCACAATACAGACGATGTTTAATGCATGACAGGTTTTTACAAGACCAATAATTAACGCACATAACCAGTAGACACAGGCTATAAATACAACACTTCACAGGCAACAATAAATACAGACTCAATTAGTGTTTATGTAATATTCAAAAGATAAACAGGTTAAAACAAGAAGTTATTTGCTTTAGTGCAGAAGTGTAATCAGGCAAGAAAAAAATATATAGAGAGAAAAAAACTTTAGAACTCTTAGGCTATTGCTTTGATTTTCATGAAAATGAAAAAAAAAAAAAAAAAAAAAAAACTGATCATCTTTAGACCATAATGAAAAAAAGTTAACAAATTTGAGTTGATTAGTTATACCATTCTCAAATAACACACAATTTGGCACTATGATCTGAAGGTCCTGAAAATTTTAGGGCAGTGCCTCCTTGTAGTCAGTAATTATTTTAAAAAATCAAAAAAATGCTAAAAACTAGGCAAAATAAGTTTTGGTCTGATAGATCCCTTGGATCATGCCAAGCACATCAATACCAATTATAATCTGCCACACTTCCTGTCCACCATTTTGATTTTCTTTGAAGACTTACTTTTTCAAACTCCTCATAGACCGTTGGTCCAATTTTAACCAAATTCAAATTAGTTCATCTTCAGACCATGTCAGCATAAAATTATGGATTTTGTGTTAATGGACAAAATGGTTTTGACCAATTTGATGGCATGATGCCAAACTTCATCTAAGGCTGTATCTCAGCCATTTTGACTAAAATCATCTTAAAATAGCCTTAATGTGGTGGCCAAGAGAGCTCAACAAGCTGCAAATGAAAACACGTGCAAACAGAAAAAAAAAAACAGAAGCACATTAAGAAAACATCTTCATCAGTTTGACAAATACTCATTATGTGACCAAATACAGAAAAGTGCTGCAAATACTCACAACACAACCAAATACAGAAACACAGCAAAAAAACAGAAACCCACTGCAAATACTCACACCATAACCAAATACAGAAACGCGCTGCAAATACTGACAAGATACTGAAACGTGCTGCAAATACTCATAACACAACCAAATACAGAAACACACTGCAAATACTCACAACACACCAAAAACTTCTCAGGCTACGTATGTAACCATAGTTCCCTGAGAAGAGAACGAGACACTCTGCGTCCTCTAGGGGTCGCTATGGGGAACGCTGTCAGTGTGACTCGTGTCTGAAGCCTACATACAAAAACGACAATACCATTGGCCGGCTACAGCCTATGACGTCCGGCACGATTCGTAGAACACAATATTCTCTTTTTCATCTGAAGCTTACGTCCGAAGCTTACATCCGAAGCATGGTGAAGAGCCTAGAGGATGCAGTGTCTCGTTCCCTTCTCAGGGAAAAATGGTTACGTACATAACCTGAGACATTCCCTTTTGAGAGAACTTTGAACTGCGTCCTCTAGGGGTCGCTTTTGGTTATACCACACCGCCATGCTAAGGGAAGTGC
This sequence comes from Cirrhinus molitorella, assembly GCA_033026305.1. NCBI lineage: Eukaryota > Metazoa > Chordata > Actinopteri > Cypriniformes > Cyprinidae > Cirrhinus > Cirrhinus molitorella. Next base: position 17,084,986 of record CM065126.1, read on the forward strand.
ATGCTATAAGGTGAGCACTAAGTAACAACTTCCATAAACTTAAGGGAATTGCCCCTGAGACGTTAACGATGGCTGTCAGTGACGTTATCCCCTTTGGACAAAAGCCTGAGCTGTTACCCAAGACTTACCTGCAAGGGGTCAGAAAGCTGGATCAGGGGTACAGCACAAGGCTTGGAATCAAGGAGACTCCTTCAAGGGAATACGACTAAGTGCCTAGGGTAACCTAGGCTTACCACTTACGTGGATTTTATAAAAGTGCCCAGAGATTTGGTGTGCACTTACCATAAACATGCATTTTAGAAGAAAACTGTTACCTGGGGGCTAGTCTAGGAGTGCCTCGGCAAGAAGAATGGTAACGAAGTCTAGTGGGTAGCCTATACCATATAGGATTTTAGAAAAGTGTCCAGAGACTTGCATGTGCTTACCACTATGTGGATTTTAGAAAGTGCCCAGAAACTTGCGTGTGCACTCACCACTTATGTGGATTTTAGAAAAGTGCCTACCATGTGTGCTTACCATAACATGGTAGTCCACCTAGTGAGAGGCTTGGGGAGAGCCACTCTGTTCCTACACAAGAGGGGGGGGGCCCTCACCCAGAAGAATACGTGAAGATTGGGTGGATGGCCTGATTGCCGGAAGCCCCTCAGGACGAGAATAGGTAGAGTGTCTCAGTAGGCCTCTATGCAAGGTGTCATGCCAGGGATGTCTAGGGGTATCCGAAGAAGAGAGACTTTCGGAGAGCTTACCTGGAAAGGGACTGCAAGTCCTGAGATACAGAGGAGAAATGGGGACCTGAAGGCCAAGAGGTTCCACAGGGACCTAAAGGCAAGCAAAGGCAGATCCAAAACAGACGAGCAAGGTGTAACTGTAGTCAGAGACAAGAGGGGGTTACTCGCTGAAGACCTACAACAAATAAAGCACAACAGACAGGTCCCAGAAACACAGCAAATGAGGCAGGACACAAAAAGCAGGATTGAACTCATCCTTCCAAATCAGGCAGCTCCTCAGAGCAATGCAAATATGAAGCTCTTGCCTGCATAGAAAGATCAACAGGTTCAGAGGTTACAATCATGTATTGGGGGCCCAGCCACCAAGGAGGCTACATCCGAGGCACTTGGCGACTTTGCAGATTCCGATGAGCATGAGGTCAGTCAAGGCTACCATCCAGACCGGATCCAAAAATGATCAAGAGATCATAATCACCATAAGTGGTGACAAGGGTCCCGTGTTCTGCAGGGAGGGTACTGACAGAGGATCTAACCCTGAAACATAGGAAGAACACACCAAACAGCCGTACATACTGCAACACCATAGCTCAGGAAAGAAGGGTTTGTACTCACCCACCCTGGCTCCCCACCGCTGTAAAGGGCTACTGCTCCTCAGGGCCAGCTCAGGAGGGATTCCCGCAGGAAAAACTCCTAAATAGGAAGCGAAGCTGTTCTACGTCTCAGCGATAGAATGCTCTGACTTAGGAGAGCACAAGATTGACTGTGTGATGTAGGTGCCATGAAGCCCTTCAAGGCAAATCATAGATGGCACGTTATAGGAGAAGTAGATGGTGGTTATAGGGTAATTAGGGAGGGAGGAAGAGGGCGACCTATCTTTGGCTTGCACCCTCTCCTAAAGCCACCCACAGGTGGAGGTGGGGCACAAGCCATACACTAGCTTTCTGTGCCTGTCTCTGATCCTCAGGCCAGGATGGGTCAGGACCCCCTGTTGTTCGGGTTCAGACCTGGAATTTCTTTTAAAGGCAGCAAAACGCACCTTCGCCTCGGCAACGGCAGGTGAATCGTGGGGAGCAGATAGCTGCTGTTCCTTCCTCATAAGGAGAGACAAGCAAGAGTGAAGCTACTTCATAGGAAGATGCTCAAAAGGCACGCAACATCAACGGGGCTATCGTACATGCTCTACACCCGAATGTCAAAGACAGTGTGTGTCATCGAGTGTCAAAACGAGAAGAGGACACGGATCAAAACACACTTCTAAAATATCTAGCTAGTGCTTGCCATGAAAAGGGAAAAATGCATGCTTCAAACAAAACAGTCACTGAAGATGAAGAAGAGAATGTTGTGTTTTATACTACGCCCTTTTATACTATGGTCGGGCTGGTAGTGACGAGCCGGCTGGAGTCGCACTGGAAGTGACATCATAGGCTGTCTCCGGCCAACGCTATTGTCATATTTGTATGTAGGCGTCAGACACATGTCAAGCTGACACAACCAAATACTGAAATGTGCTTCAAATACTCACAACACAACCAAATACAGAAACACACTGCAAATACTTATAACACAACCAAATACTCAAATGTGCTGCAAATACTCACAATGCAACCAAATACAGATTTAGATTTTTGTTTATTTGAACACCTTGATCATATGATTTGTCAGTCTTTTTTGGACATTAGTTTTTTCTATATTTTGGTTGGTTTGCGAGTATTTACGGCACATTTGTTGTCAATCTGGTAAGTATCTAATTTGTGTTACGAAGATCAGCAAAGGGCTTACTGGTTTGGAATGACATGAGGGTGAGTTTCTAAAACTAAGAACTAACGCACAGATGAATGGAAGTGTTACAGCTGGATACAGGTTTCTTTTGAAGTGTATATGTTGCTGTTTCTAGAAACGAGAGTAGAAAACTAGGGCAGTCTTCTCTTATTTTTAGTGAAGCAATAATCAGCATTTTAACCAGTGCTCAGCCATGAAGATTTTAAAAATGTAACACTGGATCTTTACGTGTGTTTAAAGAAAAGTAGTACTTGCCAGTGTAAAAACGTTTGATGGGGTGTTCTAGATGGTTGCTGTGCCATTGTGCTGGTTGCTAGTGTGTTCTGTATTGTTGTAGGTTAGGGTGAATGTTATGCATGGTGCAAGTTCTGTGACCGAGAATAAACAGAACTTCCAAATGAAGCAAAAATATATGCAAGAAATGTGTACAGAAGTGACTGAGAGAAGGAAAGATCTCTATCCAAATATATGTCTGACTTTAGAGTCACCTGTGTCTTTTTTTATCTTCTGTTTTTTTCCATCAGCACAATGTCAGTGTTGAATCCTGCGACTGATGTTAGCCTCATTCGCCCTCCAGTGAAGAATAGTGATATAAAGTGGGTCTGGTGAACCTCGTGAGACTTTCAAACCGGATAGCATTTGTCATGACTGATGTGTTGATTACATGCGAGAGTGTGTTTTAACTCAGCGTGACTCCTGCTTCGCATGATAAGGTGAGGCAGCATGAGAGACAGATAGAGCGCTGGAACGCATCTGACATCAGGAACGCTATGATGAGCTAAATATAATACTTACTGAGCACCAGAGACAGCAGCAGTGACATGCATTTTCATGCACACACTTGAGTCTCACGCATCTTCACAATGACATGACACCCAGGAAGTCGTCAGCTGCCTCCTGTCTCTGTATACAAATCAGCTAGAAGATATTTGAATAAGCTGCATCCTCTTGTGAGACCGGAGAGGAGAAAGAAAGGCAAATATTCAGACCTGTGATCACATTAAGTAGGGCAAGGTGGAAAAAAGTGGGATTATGGATTTGTGGGAAGCAAAAGCGATAGAGATGCTTATGTGGAGGTGAGAGGAGGTAAGCAAAGTGTCATTTTTAACTGAAGAAGACTTGTGGGCGAGCCAAAGACCTATGGCATTCAATATCCGAACCACAAATATCTTTAAAATCCCCTCCTACCCATTTCATGGCATCTAATTCTAGAGACTGTGGATAAGATTGTAATCCTCAGGACATCTGGACACAAGCCAGCCTGTCCTGAAATAACACACTCTCTCACACAGACAAAAAATACACTCTATTTGCATGTGGAAAGATATAAAAATATGTTTAATAATTAAGTCATTTATAAATATTTCAGTTCATCATATGAGACATTACAGACAGTACAAGACTAAATCAAATGTGATCAATATGTAAACAAAAGTGGCTCACATCAGAATCTATAAATATCCCAAAATCACTGGAAAATTACAAACACCACATAAAAGGAAATATCTATTCAGTGACACTGTAGTTACAGGTAAAAATCTGTGAGTATATTAGGTTTAGGCTAAAAAAAAACAGAAGAGGGAGAGACAAAATATAAAGATTCAACCAATAGTTTTTGTTTCAAGAGCTGGGTTCACCTGGAGTTAATATTGCAAAGCACACATTCAGTTATGTCTGACATTGAGTTTTATAGATCATATTTGCATGACTGATATCACAGTAGATAAGCAGGCTGAATCCATCAAGTCTCAGCACGATTAGGCAATATGGAGGAAATGCAAATCTTGCGTCTATAGTTTAATGTCTCCCTCTATTGGCAAGTATAAGTACAAACAACAGAAACACAAAAAAAATTAAGGCTGCACGATAATGGTTAAATTCATAATCATGATTTTTCGCTCAAAAATAAGGGATGGTTAGAAACAAATAGCACAAGTAATTACATGAATGAACATAGACAAGCTATTTTACTCACAGAATATCACAGTATCACAGTGGAGATCACTAAACTCCAACAATCATGTTTGCCTCAAGTCTTTTAAAATAATTTTTACCTGTACATAGAGAGCACATGCAAGTAATCGTGCACCAAATACACTAATAATGCCTGTTGTATGTTCTAACATGCAAATGTACTGTACACATGATACCCATGACAATTCCTGATGGTTACTGAAGCATCAGAATGGCCAAGAGAAATCTCACTGTAAAAAAAAAATTGTGTGATACTTAGATATTTAGAATACATATCGGCCTATATAAAAATACACTACCAGTCAAGATTTTTCATGTTTATTTTTTCTTTTTTTAAAAAACGTCTCTTATGCTCACCAAGCCTGCATTTGTTAGATCCAAAGTGCAGAAAATACAGTATTTTTTACAATTTGAAATAACTGCTTTCTATTTGAATATATTTTAAAATGTAATTTATTCCTGATGTAAAAGCTGAATTTTTAGCATCATTACTCCAGTCTTTAGTGTTAAATAATCCTTCAGAAATCATTCTAATACTCTGATTTGCTGCTCAAAAAACATTTATTATGTTGAAAACAGTTGAGTTTAAGTTTTTTCTTGTTTTTTTGATAAATAGAAAGTTCCGAAAAACAGCATTTATCTGAAACAGAAATCTTTTGTAACATTATAAATGTCTTTATCATCACTTTATCATCAATTTAAAGCATCCTTGCTAAATAAAAGTATTATTTTCTATAATTTCTGTTCCCCAAAAATTGGTATAGTGTATAATGTTGCAAAAGCTTTTTATTTCAGATAAATGCTGATATTTGGATGTTTCTATTCATCAAATAATCCTGAAAAAAATCACAGTTTCAACTGTTAAATATTGATATTAATAATAATTATAATAATAATAAAAAAGTTTCTTAAACAGCAAATCAGCATGTTAGAATGATTTCTGAAGGATCATGTGACACTCAAGACTGGAGTAATGATGCTGAAAATTTAGCTTTGATCACAAGAATAAATTACTGCTGTATTTTGGATCAAACAAATGCAGGCTTGGTGAGCAGAAGAGACTTCTTTTAAAACATTATTAATATTAATGAATCAATTAATTAATTAATGTATTTATTTAAATTAAACACATGATATTTTGACTATAATAATATCTATAAAAACTCTTTCAGGAAAGTACCTCAATGTTAGTGAAGAAGGCGTGCTCTTGATTTGTGTTCCCAGCATCCCGTTTAAGCACAGTAAAGTGATTAATAACATTGTGCTTCTCCAAGCTAAAACCATTGTCTCTGAAGAACAGAACAGCTGACAACTGCTTCTTGCTAGAAATGAGAAGTTAAATACATGATAGCTATAGTAAAGTGAACAAAACTATTTTTTTAAAGTAATATATTCAAAGCTATTATAATGCTTACCTGATGTCTGGGTAATTACTAACCAATGGGTTTAAAAGATCTTTTATATTTTTCTCAGTTTCCATTCCAATAATATCACTAAGGTAATCTCCCAATGGATAGAGCCAGTTTAAGGATGATCCCTGAGTACAGAAGAATACATTCAGTGCATCTACTTTGAAAAATACAGTTGTATATATCACATTGTTTGATACTAGACTGTATCTTACCATTTCCTCAAACAGTTTCTTAAGTTCTTTCCACTGTTGTCTCATTTTTATGGCTGCATCTTCGTTTTTGGGTTTTTTGCATGAATATTTTTTCTTCATCAGCTGGGAGACATATTCTTTGGCTACGTAGTAGTGCATATCATTCGCGAAAATCTGTAAACACAGGGATTGTGTTTAAAGTGGTGCTCTGCAGCTGTTATTAGAGAGCATCTCTGAGCATATGAAAAAAGACTCACTTGAGCTGATGGAGCTCTCATGGATTTGCAGAGCCCAGAATAATTCTCTATTCTAGAAGACACTTCTTTAAAATCTTCATCTGTTTTCAGCCATTTTTTTGTCATCAAGCTATCCATATAAGGCTTTAGGGAGTAAATGACATTGGAGTTAGTTATAAATGAAATCTTCAAATGTAAAATTGTAACAACTTTAATTAGCTGAAAAAGATGTAGATGAGTTTCTTCATCAGAACAGATTTGAAGAAATTAACATTACATAATTTGGTCACTAATGGATCCTCTGATGATCCTAATGAAACAAACTCATGTACATCTTGGATAGCCTAAGGGTTCAGCAAATTTTCATTTGGGGTGAATTATTCCTTTAAAATTACAAGTTGAGTATATTTTATATACTGTATATCTGTGGTTTGGCCCACCTTGACCTCAGATTTGAAATGATCCATCAGGGCCTGTCTGAGTCTCTGAGTCAGTCCATCCACCTCTTTCTCTAGCTTCTCCACCTGAGCTGAACAGCTCTCCTTATAGCACTGCACATTCTCTCTGTAAGAACAGTAATGATAGAAAAACTTTTAACATACACACACATACAGTTAAAGTCAAAAGTTTAATATTTAAATAATAGTTACATTTATAAAAATATGACCCTATTCAAAAACTTGATCCTTAATAATGTGTTGTTACCTGAATGATCAACAGATTTTTTTGGTTTGTTTAGTGATAGTTGTTCATGAGTCCCTTGTTTGTCCCGAACAGTTAAACTGCCCACTGTTCTACAGAAAAATTCTTCAGGTCCCACAAATGATTTGTTTTTTCTGCCTTTTTGTGTATTTGAACCATTTCTAACAATGACTGTATGATTTTGAGATCCATCTTTTCACACTGATGACAACTGAAGGACTCATATGCAACTATTACAGAAGGTTCAAATGCTCACTGATGCTTCAGAAACACAATGCAATAAGAGTTGCATTGTGAAACTTAAAGATCAGGGTAAATTTAACTTATTTTGTCTTCTGGGAAACATGCAAGTATCTTTTGTAGCTTCTGGAGTGCAGTACAAAATGAAAAAAATCCTGATATTTAGGCAAAATAAGAAAAATAAACACATCCTCATTCCATTCAAAAGTTTACACCCCTGGCTCTTAATGGATCGTCTTTCCTTCGGGCGTATCAATGAGCATTTGAACCTTCTGTAATAGTTGTAAGTGAGTTGTCCTCAGTGTGAAAAGTCATTGTTGGAAAGGGTTCAAATACACAAAAATGACAAGTGTCTGTGAGACCTGAAGGATTTTTCCTTCGGCAGGCAGTTTAACTGTTCAGGACAAACAAGGGACTCATGAACAACTATTACTCAACAAAAAACGCAACTGTGGATCATTCAGGTAACAACAGTAATAATAATCAAGTGTATGGAAACTTTTGAACGGGGTCATTTTTGTAAATTCAACTATATTCTCTTGTGGATTATATGTAAACGTCTTTTATGTGAATCTTATTCAGGTCAGTACTAAATAAAAAATAACATGCATTTTGGTCAAATAATTAACATTTTGCAGATTCTGCAAGGTGTATGTAAACATCTGACTTCAACTGTATTATATAATAACATTTCAAAGACAACATAAGTAATTATGAAAGAAAGTAAGTTCTTCAACTACTATATTTGCATTTCATATTAATTCAAACTAAAACATTTTCATTCAGTTGTAAATAACATGCATTTAAATGTCTGACAACATTACATTCAGTTCACATTAAGTATACCAGAGTGTACTTCTTTTTATGCAAAGGCAGCGTTCTTCTCATGGTGGGCTTACTTGAGTGAATTGAAACTGTTGATGTAGGTGATGTGATATTCTATCCAAAGACAGCAGTCCAGCAGGTCAGAGGTCAACAGAGAGACAGTGTGCTGTGAAAACTCTTCTTCAAATCTAAAACAGAAGAAAATTGTCAGAGAATGAAAGATGCAGAAGTGATCTCAAGTCAATCTATAATAATTCGGTGATACAAACCTTGTATAAAATGGATTTAGCTCTTCTAAACAGGAGTGTATAATTGACTTTCCCAGATTCTTATCGATCTTCTCAAGATTCCCAGCATAACTTGATATCAGCTATCAAGACAAATCAATGAGAGCAAATATAAAGACTTTTTCAAATTTAGGAATTCCGATAAGGGTAAATGTCATACATAAACTTTGTTTGGAATTTATAATGCTTAAAAATTAAATTAATGATATTATAAATAATATAGAATATAATACCCTCTAATGATAAAATTAAGTCCTGACCTGACAGATACCCATGTCTATTTTTGATGTGAGGAATCCATCTGTTCTATCAGACGATTTCTTCTTTTTCCACACTTCTTTTTCAAATACGATGAAATTCTCCAGTCCAAGTTTAAAGTCTGCCTGATATGAAATATGGCATTAAAAGAAATTGTTATATTGTATTAGTATTTAATTCGCTAAACTATCTTTCCTTGCAGTAGCTTACCTTCTGGCAGTCACAGTAAGCAGTTTTTATTTTGTTTAGGTCCTCCTCCTTTATAAGTGCTCTCTGTTGGTCTTTCAGATCACTATTTAACACAAAAGAGATTCATTTGAATTGAAAAAATGAATTAAGCAATGAAGTGTCATTCAGATATTTCTGTGTTTTGTTCCTAAAACCTCACCTGGGGTAGGAATGAGTAATGAACTCTAGAAGAGCGTAGTAATCTTTCAGCTCTGTCACCTTTTCCACAAGTTTCTTTAGATGCTCTCCTACAGCCTCATGGTGGCATGACACATAGGTTTCATACACTTTAAAGTCTGCTGGATACAAGCTCTGAAGGTCAGTTTTCACCCTCTCCAAATCGTCCACCACAGCTTTACCCAGAAGCTCCAGATGCACTGCTAGCCAAGAAGCGTTCTGCTCGCAGCTGTCCAGAGGAACCTTTTCAAGTGTATCCCGAACCCCATTTAGTACCGCAGCCCTCCATGTTTCCCTGCATCCCTGCATCGCTCCTGGCTCTCCCTGCCTCTTCTCTTCCTCCAGGATAATGTGTGCTACATATACCAGCAGCTCTTTATTGGAGTTGCGTACAATCACAGACATTTTGTCCCTTAGTGTGTCATACAGCAGACTGAGGTCTTTCTCTTTTTTATCCAGATTTGCTTGAGAAGCTCCTTCCCCCATAGTACTCCGTTCTACCTTGAGCTCCAGGCGCAGAGAGAGTAGGTTCAGATAGGCCTCCTTCAGCATGTCTGTTTGTATATAATCTTGGATCTGCATAACTATTTAGAAAACAAAGTGGGAATAAGAGAGAGTTACTTTGACTAGATTATATGTAGAGAGCAGTATGCATGAAATGTGCTGTAGAGATTTACCTGAGCATGGCTTTAGAGGGATCTCTGTGGCCTTAAATTCAAATGTCTCTGTGGTAACTTTCTCCTCTTTCTCCTCTGATGAAAATGGTTTCCATAACTTTTTAGATGGTTTCCTTTTTAAATGCCCATCGCTTTTTCTAAATAAAGAAAGTCTGCGAAAGACACCCTTCACTGTGAAAACACAGACAATATTAAAACAAATCTTAAAATCATGTAATTTTTCCTTCTCAAAATGCCTATAGATGAAAAAACAATAACACTAATACTTATTCCATGACAGCTGTCCCAAAAGTCTTCTGCAAGATCTAATACAGACTATAATGATCCATACATACTTCACATTTCACTCTGGCACTGTGGCACATTAAAAACATTACAATCTATTTGACTTTGAGTATTGTTTTGTACAGTTTTGTATTGTACTGTACACTACAGTCAAAAGTTTTTAAATGTTTTTTTAAATGTCTCTTCTGCTCACAAAGCCTGCATTTATTTGATTCAAAGTACAGCAAAACAGTAAAATTATGAAATATTTTTACTACTTAAAATAACTGTTATCTTTTAGAATATATTTTAAAATGTAATTTATTCCTGTGATCAAAGCTAAATTTTCAGCATCATTACTCCAGTCTTCAAATGTTTTATTATTATTATTATTATCAATATTTAAAACAGTTGAGTAATTTTTTTTTTTATATTCTTTGATGAATAAAGATCCAATTATCAGCATTTATGTGAAATAAAAAAGCTTTTGTAACATTATACATTATGCCATTCAAAAGCTTGGAGTCAGTATAATTAATTAATTAATTAATTATTATTATTAGGGAAATAAATTATAGAAATTAATGGTTTTATTTAGCAAGGATGCTTTAAATTGATCAAAAGTGATTATAAAGACATTTATAATGTTACAAAAGATTTCTATTTCAGATAAATACTGTTCTTGTGAACTTTTCATCAAAGAAACCTGAATAAAATCTATTCTAATAATAATATATATATTTTTTTGAGCAGCAAATCAGAATACTGGAATGATTTCTGAAGGATCATGTGACTGGAGTAATGGTGTTAAAAAATAAGTTTTGAAACCACAGGAATGAATTAAATTGTAAAATATATTAAAATTGAAAAGAGTTATTTTTTAAATAATAAAAATATTTAAAAATTTTACTGCTTTTGCTGTAGTTTGGATTAAATAAATGCAGGCTTGGTGAGCAGAAGGGGCTTCTTTAAAAACATTAAAAATAATACTTTTTACTTAGTTATTGCATAGCTTACATTATTTTGCATTGTGTATTGTACTGAATACTCTATTGGTATTAGCATTGTACACTTGCACACCATAATGACATAACAGGGTGACAACATATCTATTTTACTCTATTCTGTTAAGTCTAGTTGTTTATGTTACATATCATTTCTTTGACAGTGATATATTTACCATTAGAAGGTGGAGATTTTTCCATTGTTACCCCTAATCCAAACTGCTACTGAACAGTTCTGTACATTACCTGAGAGAGAAAGACAGAACATATTATGAAAGTAAAAGCTCAAGCAACATACATTTTATTATAAGGTTTGTCTTTGTTACTGACTCTTATGAAGCGATGGTGATTTTATGTTGGTTAGTCATTTATTCACTAGCAAACAAGACATTTCAGACTATAGTAACCTTTATTCAGAGTGCTGCTTACATTAAAAACAATCATTAGCTCTTCCTAGTATCTAACTCAGCAGTAAGAAGCTAAACCTTAAAATTAGAATTACTGCAATAGTACTTACAGTACAGTAACAAGGAAGACTTATAATAAACATGTAGTAAATATTAAAAACAATAAGTGAAACATAATATAAAAGGTTGTCATTCCTTTTACATTCACTCTCGTCTCGCTGGCAGATGAAATGGCTTTAGTGTTACCTCTAAAACATTGCTTTTCTATATTTTATGCTCCCTTGTGTGTGGACTTTTGTTTGATGCTCCCAGAATTAAAAATATAAAAGAACACAGCATGTTCAGTAAAAATGTGTAGCTCTTACCTGAAACCTTATCAGCGAATGTCCTGTTTCTTGGAGCAGATATAAACTATAAATAAGCCAGGAACATTACTTTCACTTTCACCTACTTGAAAAGACACGTATGCAGCATTAAGGTACGAAAACCAAAGTAAGGCTTTTATCAATGGAAGAATAGGTTATTTGATTAGGGAATAAACATGCCTCCAACAGCATGAACAACTGCAATGCCTCTGACTAAATAAAAACATGCAGCCAAGAGAAATAAAACATGTCACTTCATGTCACACACACACACACACACACACACACACACACACACACACACACAGAGAGAGAGAGAGAGAGAGAGAGAGAGAGAGAGAGAGAGACACACTGTGTCCTTGTCAGGCTCATCTAGAGCAATGGAGTGACTTACCTGGATATTTACCTGATGAGAATAATATCCAACGCTTTATCTTCGATATCAACTCCAAGTCATCTTCTTGTCTTCTTCCAGTGATCCTCCCTGTGTGAGTGCACTTGCACGTGATAGCACTCAAAGCATTCAATTTGTTCCATCCACAGTTTGTCATTTAAGGCAATACTAGCCCGCCTTCTGTTAACCCTGCTATTACTTCAGTAAACTTAATGCTGCAGTAATGTTTACACATCCATTTAATTACAAATGAACGGTGCTAAACATAGTCATGCAGATACATGGGGACTGTGTTTATGACACATGTATTTATTTATTTATTTATTTTAACAGCTTACTAGATGCCACTTAGTTTATGTATAATAAAATATTATTTTAATAATAAAAAGTCATTGTGGAAAAAAAAACAATAAGGCACATGCTATTTTGCTCATAAAGGAAACACATGATGCTTTGCATAACCACTTTTTTCTCTCAGTGGCAGACACAATTGTATTTTCGTAGCTTATGGGAATCTGAAAGTGATGTGTAATCATATTTTAAAAGCACTCTCAGTGAATACAGTGATTCTCTGTCTAGAACAGAACTGCATTGAATCTGAAACTAAAAATGTGAAGCTAGTTCCTGTACCAGCGCGCTCTCACTGCACCTTTTCAGTGACGTTTCAAGGTGAATACCCAGAAGCTCTGTTGTGAGAAAAAGGGTTTTTCGCAGCGCAGTGTTTACGAGAAATTGATCAGTTTAATTTTGCGGTCGAACTTGTTGGTGCGGCGTGTTTGCCAGCTGTTTGTTTTGCAAGAGATTTTATGTGAAAAGTGAAAGATAATTGCCACCGGCAGACTTTGACAAGGAACTCAGGTGAGTGAGCGGCGGGCTTCGATTTACCGTGCGATGTTTACAAACATATTTATATCATAAATTTTAAGCTACGTTTGACTAACGTTAACTGACTAACCTTTAAACGTAGAAGTGACCGACCTTCACAGTACAACAACTCCGCAACCTGTGGCTGTGCTAAAACACATTTCATTTTGAGAGTTTGACTGTGCTAAAACACATTTCATTTTGAGAGTTTGAGCTTTATTAAAACTGATGTTACATTAATGTAAAGTAATGTGTCATTTTAACCGAATTTCTTTGAGGCAGTGTCCTCAAAATGCATAGTTAGCCACTACTGGCGTTGTTTTCGGTGTTATAAGATAGATATTTCCTTCACAACTCAGAGACGTCTTCCAACCTGTTATCTTTTGGTAGAAACCCGAAGTACAACATTTAGCCTGCAATTAGAAATATAAAAAATGATACGCATAATTATTTAAAGCAGGGCAGCATATGAAAGTTACACGTTTATCATTAACTAATACACGTGTTTAAATGGCAGTGGAGTGTATAAACTAAAGTGTAGTGCAGTGTAATACGCTAATGTAATGGTAATGACATTTTAATTATTGTGTAATGCTTTTTTTGTCAAACATAAACATTAAAATTAAGCAAGGACAAGAAAATGACTTAACCAGTTAAATTAACCACTTAAAAATCTAGAGTTTGGTCAGGGGAGGGTTCTGAATTTTCAGTAACACTTTCAAGAAAGGTTCATTAGTTAACTAGTTAACATGAACTAAGAATTAGCAATATTTCTACAGTACTGTGAATTAACATGAACTAACAATTAACGACTGTATTTTCATTAACTAATATTAACAAAGATGAATAAATACTGTAATAAATGTATTGCTGATCATTCATTCACGTTAGTTAATACATGAAGTAATGTTAATAAATGAAACCTTATTGTAAAGTGTTAAAGAATTTTCTTCTTTTTAAATATGCTTTAATGTTACTTTTAAAGGGGTCCTATTATGCTCTTTTACAAAGTCTTGATTTTGTTTTGGGGGTGTACTAGAACATGTTCTCATGCTTGGTGGGTGAAAAACACTTTTTTTTTTAACATAATTTACATTACTACAACAGCTTTGTCCCCGGGTTTGATGAAGGCCCGCCTTCTGAAAAAACGAAATGTGTGGTGATTGGTTAGCTTTCCCACTGCGTTGTGATTGGCGAACAGTTTAGACGATGTTTCAGTACTGTCACGACCCTTGCTAAAGCATCAAGTTCAGTCTGCTCCATTATAGCAAAGAACTTGGTTATAGTAAAGGATATATTAAGATATAGTTGATGCTACAGTGGTGTTGGGTCCTATCGTCAGCCTGCCAGATTGCAGATACATGATATTATTGTGCTAATTTATTAAATTATTTGCATACTTTCATTGCCTGAATCCAGCTCCAGCATAAGGCTAAAAAAGCTGATGTTTTAATATGACTTAATTTATATTTAACGTGACAATGGTGAATAAAGACATTGTAAGATACTAATTATAATGCTTACATTTCCTTAGTTATTCAAAAAGCAGCTACAGAAAATGAGCTATCAAATAACATTAGCCTAGCCTAGTCTAGTGGAAGTTTATACATAAAAAAAAAACTCACGTTGTAAGTGAAGCTATTTACACTGTATGATGAATAAATCTCTTACCACATACTGCACAAGTCACGCCTCTGCATGTGTTTTGAGCCCCTATACTGCACACGTCTGCGGCACGTGGATTTGACACGGCCATCGGAGGAGATTGCAACTACTGTAGTCACTGCTTGTGTTTATACCAGCAGCGCTGCGGCTCGTCGAACTCTTCCAGAAGCGGCTCTCCATGCTGCATCGCTAAAGTTAAGCTAATTGTCCATCTCATCTCTACCATTCGAATTTCAGTAGGCGGGATTTATTTTAGCGTTATTCTAATGGGTCGCCTTATAACATATGATTCAGAAAACAATGCTTGTAGTCTAAATGAGCCGTTCACTGTAGTTCTTGAAAAGGGATTTTTTAAAAATGAAATATCTCTCTTTAGAGTGGACTTTGAGACTTGTAACTTTGTAGATCCCTTTTATGCACAAACATACACACCACACACTGATTAAAATTCAAAGAGTGAAACAGCATAATAGGACCCCTTTAAGGTTGAGAGACATGCTAAGCTTTCCATAAAGGTGTAATGTCTGTTTAAATAGCCTTTAGGTTATTAAAAATGCAAGTAAATGTAAAATTTACTTTAAAAAAAGTACACATGCACAGTAAGGCGAATGTAACGTTTTCCAGCGTTATAGTGTGGATGAAAAACTTTTGGAAAAAGCTTGAAAACACTGGTGTGGACAGAGAGCATTTGAAAAAAAAACTCTCTGTTTTCAGATGTATCTGGATTAATGTTTATCTATGTGAGGTTAATCTATTAAGTTTAGGGCCTGTATTGTGAAACAACTTCGCTTTAAATTTGAAATTTACACACTTTAAATTGAAACAACCACAGTTATTTTTCTCAGGCAAAATCATAAAGTTATAATTGTTATCACTCTTGTTTGTGATTAAAGAAATTGAGCTTCTTGAGTCTGAAGGAGATCTCACATTAATAATTTACATGGTATGGTATTTATGGAATGTGAGGTTTGTGTAGCATAATAGTTTACAGATCTGTAGTAGAGTAGTGTAGTTTTTTGGCTGTTCGGTGTGTTAATATAAGTTCATGTCTTTCTGTTGTTGTGACAACGCATGCCTTCTACACCCCTGTGTAAAAATGCCATGTTGTCAGTAAACAAAAAACTCCCAACATGATGTACCTGCTGATAGATTCAACAGTTGCATTCTTACACGAGTCTTTGAGTCTAGTGATCAACACGGTTCAACCTTCCGTTGTGCTTTTGATACAATAGTTCAACATTTCCTAAAGCTGTTGGTGTATTTTCTGCAGGCTTGATCCGATTGAACAAATGGCAGAAGTTACAAAAGAAGAAGTAGATGGCGAAAATGAGGTTAATGACCCACCGGAATGGGCTGAGGATGCAACCAAGGGTTTGAACAACGGTGAAAATCAGATGGAAAGTCCAGTCAAAGAAAAGAGTATTGGACTTCGAAAGTCGCTCAGAGAAAGCTGGAAAACGATCAGCAAAAAGAGCCCCATGGCATTGAAAAGCAAAAAGTCAGAGAACACAGACGACCAAAGCTCAAATTCTCCATTACGACCAATGCACTCTCCAAGTAAGTGTATAACCACTAGATGTGGTGGAAAAAGTGTTGTTTTTTCAGTTGCAATAGTTTTGCAAGGTCAGTAGTTTAAGAGCTAAAGAAGTGTAAACAGTGCTGGTTTAACCCTAATCATAGACAAGTGAACTGTTAGTCGAGAAACATATGCTTTTTGTTATATTGCTATTATAATAACAATTAGTAACTGTTAAATTTTTGGGGGCAGCCGTGGCCTAATGGTTAGGGAGTCGGACTTGTAACTGAAAGGTTGCAGGTTCGAGTCCCAGGTCCGGCAGGGATTGTCGGTGGGGTGAGTGATTATTGAGCCTTGAGCAAGGCACCAAACCCCCCAAACGGCTCCCCGGGCGCCGCAGCGATAGCAATATGGCTGCCCACTGCTCCGGGTGTATGTTCACGGTGTGTGTGTGTGTTCACTACTGTGTGTGTGCACTTGGATGGGTTAAATGCAGAACACAAATTCCGAGTATGGGTCACCATACTTGGCCACACGTCACGTCACGTCACGTCACTTTCACTTTTTGTCACTATATTTTATAATGCTTTTAATCAGCTGAAGCTCCTGTATGTTTCTCTCTTCAGGTTTGAGCAGAGGATCTCCTTCACAATCTTCAATTCAGAGTCCAAAGACAGAAAAACCTTCTCTTACCAGAACTATGTCAGGTGACTGGTCTTTGCATGTCACTAGATTCACCTCTAGATAAGTGAAATATGATGTGTGCTATCATGACAGGAAATGTTGATAGTAAATGTTGCCAACAATGCAGAAAGGTTTGTTGCGGAAATGTTTTGGATGTTTAAGCATTAGTTCAGAATTCACACCTGTATTTTGAATAAACCTTTTACATATGTACAAAAAAAACAAAAAAACAACGCAGGTTAGAATATATGTTTGTTTCTAAAATTAATAGAACAGTCACATGAACAAAGAATGTGACTTCTTAACCTTAATATCCTGTTTATTGTGTTATTAAAGTGTATTAAAAGGATAGTTATGTCATCATTTACCCTCATTGGTTCATCCTGAAGTGTATGAGGGATACACAAATTTACAGCATCGGTGTATATTAAGATGTTATATTATTTGGATAAATGCTTTCCTTAAACTGTGGATGTTCATTCACTAAGGGTCACTGTTTAAGTTACTGGTTACGTAATATTAGCTTTCATTTATGTGGTCATGTTGATTTTTTTTAATTAATTGAATTTTATATATAATGACATGAATCATCTCCAGTAACTGTTTGTGTTGTTCTCAGATTCTGCAGTTGAAATAACCGAATCATTGGTAAAGAGGGGGACACTGATCAGGCACAGTTTGGGTCTGGGTACTAAAAAACACAAACAAGAACCACTTGAACCTGTCACAGAGGCCTTGACTCTATCTGAAGAGCAGATAGAGGTTGTAGACGCGGTGTTGGAGCTCAGAGACACATATACTCTGCCAGAGATACCACATATGCCTTTGTCAGGTATGTCCCATCTCTAGATAGTTATCAAAGGAATTTAAACATTGTGGTTTCAGATAAAAATTCATATGAATGTTGATATTTGAACTGGTTGACGTTTTTTGTTACACCTTTCACCTTTTGAAAAAGTTTTTACACTACAGGGTTTTTAAATTCCTAAGCCCTCACTTAGGCCCCAGGAAGCCCTCACTAGGCCCACACAGGGCCTACACTATTAATCTACTACAACAATAAATTTCACTTTAAATACTTTTCAGCTACTATAACTTAAGCCTTTAAAAAACTGTTAATAATAATGTTAATGTTACATCTGAAATGGATGCAGTCACCACATAACTAATGTCTGTATTGTCAAAAATGTACAGTAGTCAAAGTGATTTCAAATCTATGGATTTATTAAATACAAAACAGAAAACATTCAATTCAGGTTAATACAGCTATAACCAAAAATTTACACAGAAGTACAAAAAAAGCTGAGTTTATTTCCAACCCTGATCAAACACACCTAAGGAAAAAAACTGCTTACAAAATTCTTATTCTTAACAGGCTTATGTCTGTTACACCTTAAATATGGCCCATGAGATCCACTTTCCTGCAGAGTTTAGCTCCAACTTTGATCAAACTCACCCACCTGTGATTTTCTAACGATCCTGGAGCCATTGATTAGCGTGCTCAGGTGTGTTTGATTAAGGTTTTCCTCAAATCGTGAGCCAGATTTGAGGATCCCTGGCCTGTTTGAAACAACAGGTTCTGAAAAGGTCTATATTAGTTTGAGCCATTCCAGTTCAATTGAGTGGCTAAAGAATGACCAGTCAATACTGTTTGTATTCTCCTAGTTGCATTACAGGGCTGCCTACACAAAACCTGCAACTGTGCCCGCAAAAAGTCTGCATGGGCCATGCAAGGACATGTTTGCAGGGCACATAAAGAGAATCTTTTCAGATTATCTTCCCTCAAATCTTAAACTTGCACATACTACAAGATATGAAAATCGTGGTACATCTCACACTACAAGATAATATCATCACCTCACATAATCTCATGCAGCAGATCGTTATTGACATTTCAGCAACTAATGTTTACATATCTTAGCTAGCATGCTAGCAGCTTCTACACTCACCTGGTACGTTCAAAACTTACGACTGTGATATGTTTTTGACACATCATACAGGCAGTCCTTTTTTTGCAAAACTTCCACACTTTCCTCCATTTCCACTATCCATCGGACCCGTACAGCAGCTGTTTTGCAGTCGTGTACTGACTGTTGTGAAAGTAGGCTACATCATATATTCATCATTATTCCGATTTAAAATCCTAAATATCAAACATGTTTAATATTAATTGGGGGGCCCCCGATTTGTGTGTGAGCAGATTGGGAGGTGCAAGATTCGATCTGTGAACGCCTCACATTGCCAGATCATCTGCGCCGAACATCAGAACCGATCAAGGTGCTCGACAAGATTTTTGCTAGGTTCTCGGGAGGGGAAAATTGTGGATAAATCAGGCTAAAACTCCTGTAGTGTGAGCCAGGCATTAGATGTCCTATGATGAGGGTTTTTAGACAGTATGTGGGCTGGGACCCAGTCTTACCATTTTGTCTGGGCTCCTGTGAATTCAAGTGAATTCAAATCTTTTCTGAACTGACATGAGGGTCATTAAGAGGAAAAAAAAGGGTGCTTAAGTTTACTTCACCATATTACAAATAAATCCTAATCTAATCAACAAACTATATATCAGTTTCATGCAGTTTCAATGCAGCTTCAGAGAGCTCTTCATGATTCCAGTCAAGGAATGGTGGTTTTATCTAGCTAAACGATCAAAAAACAGTCTAGCTCTGTGATGCATTTGCGTGACTTTACGCGTTAAGTAATCACATAGGATGGTCACGCGTGGTTAGCCCATTCAAAAAATCCAAATCCAAATGCAAAAATATAGATCTTCTGTTCTTGCTTTTTTAGCACACCTGTCTTGAAGAGAACTTGCAGTCAAAGTTATGTTTTGTTCAGTATCTATATATCTGTAAAGAACATAACATACCGACATTACCCAGACCACATAAAAACACTTCAGTGGCTAATCAGTGGTAAACAGAGCATATTTTGAAAAACATGAGCTCATGAGGCAAAGATATAGCCTGAGACATCAGACATTCCTGACTAAAATATTATAGATATTTGTTGATGCAAGAGTGTTCTAGTATCAGGACGCAACTCATGCAGTTGTCTGTATACTAACATTTTGCACTAACATTTGTTCTCTTTTTTCTGTTATTTTCTGCAGTAATGGAGATTAACAAACTGATAGAGTCGGAAGATTTAGAGGATGCCTACGTGAATCTACTGTCACTACGCCAGGAACTTCAAAAGGATCGTCAAGCATTGGATCAAGAAGACTATCCTATCGAACT
The DNA here is from genome assembly GCA_033026305.1 of Cirrhinus molitorella. Classification (NCBI taxonomy): domain Eukaryota; kingdom Metazoa; phylum Chordata; class Actinopteri; order Cypriniformes; family Cyprinidae; genus Cirrhinus; species Cirrhinus molitorella. The sequence continues at coordinate 17,105,099 of CM065126.1, forward strand.
AGTCAATAAAGAAAAAGATCTCAGTCTGCTGTATGGCACATTAAGGAACAAAATGTCCACCATTGTACGCAACTCCAGTGCTGATCCGTCACGCTATAAAGAGCTGCTGGTGTATGTATCATACATTATCCTGGAGGAAGAGAAGAGGCAGGGAGAGCCAGGAGCGATGCAGGGATGGAGGGAGGCATGGAGGGATGCATTGCTAAATGGGGTTCGGGATACACTGAAGAAAGTTGCTCTTGACAGCCGCGAGCAGAACACTTCCTGGCTGGCAGTGCATCTGGGGCATCTGGGTAAAGCTGCAGTGGAGGATTTGAAGAGAGTGAAGACTGAACTTCTGAGCTCATATCCCGAAGACTTCAATGTGTTTGAAACCTATGTGTCCTGCTATCATGAGGCTGTTGGAGAGCATCTAAAGAGACTTGTGGAAAAGGTGACAGAGCTGAAAGATTACTATGCTCTTCTAGATTTCATTACTCATCGCTACCCCAGGTGAGGTTTTCCTAAGTTTAGATATAGTTTTTTTCTGGAAACAATATGTTGGTATAACATAAAACCCTTTTTATATATTTAAGAAGCAAGCATGCTGATTCAAACCTGTATGTGACACACAAAAGCTGAATTTTTGAAGAACATCCTGGCTGTTTGTTTTTATATAATGAAAATAATTTTATGATTTCACCAAGGCTCCATTTTTGAAATAGTGTTTTTTATTTTAATATATTTCAAAATGTCTGTAGTAGGGGTGTGCGATATACAGGTGCTGGTCATATAATTAGAATATTTATATTTATTTCACTAATTCCATTCAAAAAGTGAAACTTGTATATTATATTCATTCATTACACACAGACTTTTAATTTTGATGATTATAACTGACAACTAATGAAAACCCCAAATTCAGTATCTCAGAAAATTTGAATATTGTGAAAAGGTTCAATATTGAAGACACCTGGTGCCACACTCTAATCAGCTAATTAACTCAAAACACCTGCAAAGGCCTTTAAATGGTCTCTCAGTCTAGTTCTGTAGGCTACACAATCATGGGGAAGACTGCTGACTTGACAGTTGTCCAAAAGACGACCATTGACACCTTTCACAAGGTGGGCAAGACACAAAAGGTCATTGCAAAAGAGGCTGGCTGTTCACAGAGCTCTGTGTCCAAGCACATTAATAGAGAGGCGAAGGAAAGGAAAAAATGTGGTAGAAAAAAATGTACAAGCAATAGGGATAACCGCACCCTGGAGAGGATTGTGAAACAAAACCCATTCAAAAATGTGGGGGAGATTCACAAAGAGTGGACTACAGCTGGTGTCAGTGCTTCAAGAACCACTATGCACAGACATATGCAAGACATGGGTTTCAGCTGTCGCATTCCTTGTGTCAAGCCACTCTTGAACAACAGACAGCGTCAGAAGCCTGGGCTAAAGACAAAAAGGACTGGACTGCTGCTGAGTGGTCCAAAGTTATGTTCTCTGATGAAAGTAAATTTTGCATTTCCTTTGGAAATCAGGGTCCCAGAGTCTGGAGGAAGAGAGGAGAGGCACAGAATTCACGTTGCTTGAGGTCCAGTGTAAAGTTTCCACAGTCAGTGATGGTTTGGGGTGCCATGTCATCTGCTGGTGTTGGTCCACTGTGTTTTCTGAGGTCCAAGGTCAACGCAGCCATATACCAGGAAGTTTTAGATCACTTCATGCTTCCTGCTGCTGACCAACTTTATGGAGATGCAGATTTCATTTTCCAACAGGACTTGGCACCTGCACACAGTGCCAAAGCTACCAGTACCTGCTTTAAGGACCATGGTATCCCTGTTCTTAATTGGCCAGCAAACTCGCCTGACCTTAACCCCATAGAAAATCTGTGGGGTATTGTGAAGAGGAAGATGCGATATGCCAGACCCAACAATGCAGAAGAGCTGAAGGCCACTATCAGAGCAACCTGGGTTCTCATAACACCTGAGCAGTGCCACAGACTGATCGACTCCATGCCACGCCACATTGCTGCAGTAATTCAGACAAAAGGAGGCCCAACTAAGTATTGAGTGCTGTACATGCTCATACTTTTCATGTTCATACTTTTCAGTTGGCCAAGATTTCTAAAAATCCTTTCTTTGTATTGGTCTTAAGTAATATTCTAATTTTCTGAGATACTGAATTTGGGATTTTCATTAGTTGTCAGTTATAATCATCAAAATTAAAAGAAATAAACATTTGATCTCAGATCATATTGGTAAAACTTGGACATGTAAACAACAGCATGGATTGCACAGTTAATGTACTACTGAATACTGTATGTTGTTCTTCTAATTTATGCTGTCAAATGTATGGGAAAAATGTGTGGAGGCTGCAAAAGTATTGAAAGGGCGCAATATTTTGACAGACTTAAGTTAATAGGTGGTAAAGATATGTATGAGCAGTATTAATTAAGTATTAATTACAGTGCCTCACAGAAGTGAGTACACCCCTCACATTTTTGTAAATATTTTATTATATCTTTTTTTGACAACACTGAAGAAATTACACTTTGCTACAATGTAAAGTAGTGAGTGTACAGCTTGTAAAATAACACAACACACAGCAGTTAATGTGTGTTGACCACAAAAGTGAGTACACCCCTAAGTAAAAAAGTCTAAATTGGGCCCAAAGTGTCAGTATTTTGTGTGGCCACCATTATTTTCCAGCATTGTCTTAACATTGTCTTAACAAAAACATTTCAAATATCACAATTGAACATTTTGTTTTTAAAACATTAAAACATGATTTATTTTCTAAATAATACATTTTCATAAAAAATGGCCTTAAAAAGGTAAAAATAGCAATAAAAGGGAAATTTATTCATTATTCATTTTTTTCTGAGAACCATTGGTGTTTTGTGTCATTAAACCCAGAGATTAATTTGATTCACATAACTCATTCACATAGGCTGATCAAAAGACAGACCTACTGCATCAATTTAGAGGCTCCAAACATGCACTTCTCAAATCGTGAAAGGTCTAGTGGTCTCATGAATGTGTTTTTAAAAGACCAAAATACAGTTTTAGTGTGATAAATAGTTAATCGTGAATTAATCCAGACCTTAATTCAGACCTTATATGGATACTCGTGTATGATCCAGTTGATGAGATTCATTGTGACTGTACTACTACTTTAAAAGGTTATGATTGTGACCTATATTTGCTTTATCTTTTCATAGTGAGAAGATAATGGGAAGCAGCTCTCTGCAACCTGAGTTGAAGGAAGAACAGAGAACACTGCCGCTAGACAAAGATTTCCTTAATCAGATAAAAGACAAATACTGTGCTCGCTTACAGGTAGCATACAAACATTTTTGTCACCTGGGACAATGCTAGAAGCAAGATCGTACTGACAGCATGATGTCAAACGAGTTTCTAAATTCAGTGTTGTCTATGCTCTTAATAGGCTGACATGAAATCATCACTCAACAGAATTATTGACTTGGAGAATGAGGAAATGTGGAAAGAAAAGAGAAAACCAGAGATTGATGAAGGAATCTACAGCTCACACATTGACATGGACATCTGGACGGTAAGACTGCAGACTTTCAGAATTAGCTCACCTTCTCTTGGTTTTACATGGACGTCAAATGAGCCTTAAAGGAAAGTTCTATGGTTTCCATAGTAAACTCACAAGGACATCAGTTTACCAATAGAGGGCAGTATTGGACATTTATATTAACTTACTGTGGCCCCAAAACATATTAGGAAACTGCTTGCTATCTCAAATTTCCTGCTTCCCATTTAAGTGCTTTGTTTGAAAGAATAGGAATCATGGACAAAACCGGGGTCTTTCCCTGCGTATTTCTTGGGGAAATTTTATTAATGTATAAATTTATTTAAAATATTCACTAATATTGAATGGACAGTGGAAAATACAGTAATACAATAAAATACAGTGGACAACCATATAAACATTTCTCACACTATTTGTTTTCACTGAGTAAAATACATAAAATATGCATCAAATGATTAGTTATATACAAAATATACATGATTGTAATGGCAAGATAAAACAATGTAGATGTTATAGGAAGATCTAATAAAACGTAACAGTCACTAAAGTAATGGTTTCCTCCTCCTTAAAGTTTATGGCCCACTAATTCGGAAACATTGGTATCAAGTTTTCCGGTATTAAATGTGACTTGAAAAGCTGTCCAATTTCCGACTAGGAAATTAATATTTACAATCATTTAAGGCACTGTAATGTAGCACCGTTGCATTAGATTTCAAACTAAGTGACAATTATTTAAAAAAATCATAATAATAATGAAAAAAAAAAAAAAACTTTTCAAGTAAATAATTTTACACAAAGAAGTTAAATTCAGTAATAAATTATAAATTATTATTATTATTATTATTTTTAAATAAAATAAATAATCTAATTCAGTAACATTATGGCCCAGTTTCACAGACAGGGCCATTGTTCAGTTAGGATATTTAAGTAATTTTTTCAAACGTGCTTTGGAAAAAACATTACTGGTATGCATTTTCAGTTCAGACTTACATTTTAGTCTAGGACTAGGCTTAAGCCTTGTCTGTGAAACCAGGGGTTAGAGAGTTCAAATAGGTTTAAATACCTAAATATTTTTAAGGACACTGTAATAAAAGATCATTTTCTTTCCCAGCATATTAAAGGGCAAGTACAAGGATCCAGTAGAATCGATGTGAACCTTGAGCAGAAGGTTGTGCGTTCCTGTTTGGAGGAACTGAAGACCTTTCCAAAACGGTTTGTGATCGAGAAATATAATGTTAATTGGAAGTCAGTTGTGTAAATGTACAGCTGTAAAAGCTTTTGTAGTCTATATTTTACATACAGTTTTATGTACAACTATTCAAGTTTGTTTCACTTAACAGCTGTTATATCTTTATGTGCTAATTTGACAGTTTTTATAGGAGTAAATTATTATTTAGTATTGTTATTTCCATATAGCTGATAATGATCTAGAAGTCTCACCCATATACTTACTTCCACATTGAAGAAAAAGGAGGTTTCCCATAGATCCTCAATAATATCTGACAAATAAAGTCATCAGTTTATTTTTAGTTTATATATTAGTTGCATATACTTTTGGCAGCATTTAATTATTTTTGTGTATTTTATTGGTCCTGCTTTATATTAGGTGGCCTTTACTGCTATGTACTTACATCAGAAAATAAGTTACTTACAAGGGTTACTTGCATGTAATTATGCCGATTTAATTGTTATTATAATAGTACATGTACAAGTACATGTAACATGTGTAACAAGGACACCTTAAATAGTGTTACCCGATTACCACCTATTACCGAAAGTGCATTGTATCAAATAATTAATTTAAATGTAAGTACATAGTCGTTAATGCCACTTAATATAAAGTGGGATCGCTTTATTTCTCTGTATGACTGATTGTGGTTATTTGTAGGTTTGAATCAGCGTTTATTGAGTGGAGCCATCCTCTGTCTAACTCCTCTCTCTGGGTAGAGTATCATATCAGCTACATCAACAGCTTTAGTGCCCTAAAGTAAGCCATATACACAGCACACTACACAAAAGTCATTTTTAGCATTTACAAAGCCGGGAGGTCTTTAATAGAAGGAGAAATGCTATTTGTTACCATTTACTTTTATAGAAATGGAAGAATTTTTATTTGGTCTTTTCTCATTATCACTTGGTTTAGGTACCAGTTGTTTTTGAGCCATTTTAAATGGCATGAATAAAAAACAAACAAACAGTAAGTCATGTGATTTCTAGGAATTTGTGCTACATAAAGGCAGTCAGGCAGTTGGCAGGGGAAGTCCCTGGCAGCGGGGACTGCCTGAAAGATGGAAACCACTGGAGGCGTGTCTCCAAAATTAAACCAAAGACTTTAGGCTATTCTAACTAAACAAGGGGTTCTTTTTGCAGAATGCACTGTATTACAGAAGCTGCAGTTTTATTATGACAATTTCATCCTCTTGTCTGCTCTGTTCATAGGTGACTAGAAACCCTTAAGCTTGTATGCTTAAAAATATGAATCACTACCAATTTATTTAATAGTATTTAGGATGCAGCAGAACTGTTTTCAACCCTGATATTACAGGTTTTTTCAACTGCTAACATACTTTTGTCCAATCTATAGTTACATTTTCAAAACACTAAACACAATTAGCACAACATCTGTCTGTTGTGACCATACCATCAACACAATTTTTGTTGTTTTCGCACAATATGCAGTCAATTACCATGTTTCTAAAATGCAAACATTTTCTTTTTGTACAAGCTTACCCAAAACCAAAATCATGGATCTTTTTAGTCTTATTTGCAAATGCATGTCACAGCATGTCAGAAATGAAGACCTAATGTCCGAACCTAAAATACAGTATAAATTTCTGCAACAACAGCAGCTCAAAATGATTGAACATATCACAAAATCTATCTAAATATAAAATATTGTAACAACTGATAAGCATATTTAAGTAAAAGATCAATTAAATATTTAGAAATAGCTGATTCCAGTCTCAGTAGGAAGAATAGCCAGGTGTTGAAGCTATTTCCATTACATCAACATAGAGTAAAAAAAGACATATTTGAATTGGTTTTGTGGATGCAGAACAACACAAAGAATCAGAGAGAGAAAAAATGCTTGGGAGAGGGAGAGAAATAGTTGTAGGAGGTAGAGGAGTAGCTGGATTAGAAAAAGGGAGAAGAAGGGAAGAGGAGTAAGAATGTGTATTGGACTGCATTTTATGTTTGTTTTTTCCCCTTATGTGGAATGAAAGCTTATTTCTGCCACAGAATATAAAGGGTAAAGGGTAATTGTGACTTTTTTTTATCTCACAATTCTGAACTGCAAAATGTAAACTCACAAATCCAAGAATAGAAGTCCAAATTGTGAGATAAAAAGGTCACATTTACCCTTTACCCTTTATATTCTGTGGGGAAAAATGAATGAATTTCAACTGAATTTCTGCATAGGTTACCCTATCTTTTTCTATTGTATATTCTGTAAAGTAATGACTCATTTCAGTTTTAGATAGTATGTTGCCAAGAAAGAACACATTCAACACTTTAAAATGTAAAATGGGTTTCAGTTGAAGGCAAACTGAAGGCTAAATAAATAAGAAAACAATGGATTTTATGTTATCTATTATATGCAGGTTGAACTGAAACATGACAAGTAATGCATTTTTTGTAAAGCCATCAACTGTTAGTATTTTGACAATCACTGTGCTATGATTGACTATATGTTTCTGTTGAACAGAAACTAGTGCTAAAGTTTTGACCGAATGACTCGGTTTTGAATAAGGTTTGCTGTGTTTTTATAGAGTTAGTATATGTAGAAAAAGGTATTAAGCATTTTGAAATGTAGAGTTTGAATTTATTTAACAAAATGTGGTTTTGAAGAGAAAATTAACTGTTTGGCTAATTGTGATATGTAAGTGTGAATTCTGTTAATATTCCACAATGTTACTGTTTTTACTGTAAATTTGATCAAGTAATTGCAAGATCATAGGAAACTTTAAAAAAAAAAAAAAACTTTAAACCAAACTTTAAATTAATTAATTCCTGGGTGAATGTATTTTTTTATATTTGTATGCATAAATAAGCATTAGATTACCTACAAAAATCAAGTAGTGAGCATATCAGTATACAGTCCTTTCTAAAAGAATTCATCTTTGGATATAAAGATTAAAGCTGCAGTACGTAACTTTTTTGGTTAAAAATTATACAAAATCAATTTTTTAGCAAAAATTAACAAAACTATCGCCTTACTTTAGCCCGATTCACAACGGTTAGCTTATAATAATGTTTTTTTAAATTGAGTGGTACGGGTAGGTTTTCATGGGAAATTCAAGCATGCCACTGCGTCATTACGTCACGTCTGTAAACATAAAGAAGGCGTCCCGGCTAGTAGCTTCATCGCATGTGAGAATGCTGCAGGTGCCGGATCGCTTATAGCCTTTTCTCACAGCGGCTGAAATAATTAAACTTTTTATTTTGATTGCGGAATATAATCCAAAAAGTTTGTGTTTATGAAACATAAGTGACTGAAATTAGATTACTCCAATTTTAAATATGCATTTGATTCCAGATAGCCTACGTGGGATTACACAAGTTTTGTATTTTAAAGAGAACCGGTCCTAAGGAAGAATGATTTGCTTTTTCGGCTAAAAGAATTTCTTCATATGAAATTAGAATTTTATGTCAATCAATGATTAGACTGTACAGAAACAGAAACGCTAATAGGCCTACACACTTTGATGTGATATGAGATAACCGATCATTAGATTTAAATGCCTGTAGCATTTTTCCTCAGTGGTCAGAACAAAAGTTTTAGACTTGTTACTTACTCTTAGATGACAATATCCAGTGAAAATTCTTATTTGGCCCATATATTTCTGTTAATCTGTGATTCCTAAGTACAGTGAATATCCACAATGGTGCGGGGACTGACAGCTACCAAAACATTAGATTCATCTGCGCTGGAGCTGTGCCGGAGCACAACCCACGCATGAAAGATAATTTCGCACTTGACTGCAATTGCAGGTTTTCAGACAGAGATGGCGACAAAGACGGAAAACTTACAGACTGCAGCTTTAAACAAAATATAAGCAAATATTGTTATTCTACTTTTATTTTACAACTGGACATAAAGTAGACATAGCAAAATACAAACTGCAATACAAACTTACAAAGCACACATTTTATAAACTATTTAGATGTTTCTCTTTTTGACAGTTGACACTATGGTACTATAATACTATACTGTTTAATTTTTTTTTTCTCCAGAGAGCACATGGAGAACTATAAGGACATCTGCCCAATTCCACTAGAGCTAGTTCAAAAAGAAATAGATGGACTGACCACCAGATTGAGTCAAGCTGTAATGGAGAACTTCAAAACAGATGTCAAGGTGTGAGCTTCTGAAATCTACACTTTTCACATTGTTTAACAATGGCAGTTGTTTGAGAGTCACACCAGACAAAAGCAGTATGGGCAGGGCAGTGATATCTATTAACAACAGAAAACAAAGAACAAAACAGGTGAGGTGGGAACACAATCCAAAAAGTAGGACAGGTCACACAACTGGAGAACAGGCTGGTTGGGGATGAAACAGCTCCTGATTCCACAGCAGTGAGACAATAGCTCAAGGAACCAGAATTTTGGTTGGAACCAACACTAGACAAACCCCCAAGATGAGACAAGATGATAAATTCATAATTGATAATATAATGGGAGCAGGACTCATGAGGAACAGGTGAACACACTTAAGCAAGCATAGACTAGACAAGTACTAAATGAGAAGGCGGAACAAGAGGAACACAAACGGAGACAGAGCCATGTTCTCAGACACAAGACAAACAAAAAAACATTGAACATAGACAAGACAGACAGGATCCTGACACTCTCAGTGTCATGCAGATTATAATAGACAAACTACATTTATGTATTTATTTTTTTAATACAAAACAATACTAAGAATTAGGAATTTTAGCGAGTTTGACAAGTTTGTTTCCAGTCTGCAGTGGTCAGTATCTATCAAAAGTAGTCCAGTGGTGAACCGGCAACATGAATTTTTGGCAAGTTCAGTGATGATCAATGGACTTTCCTGCAGGACAATCATCCCAAACTATACATGCTCCAAATCTACTTATGCTTGGTTCAGGGATCAGTCATAGAATGTTCTTGAGTTGCCTGTTCAGTCTCCAGATTTCCTGAAAATATTTGGTTGAATTTGAAGAAAGCAGTGGCAATGTGATCAAAGATTATCAGTGATCTGAAAGCTTTTTCAGTTGAGGAATGGGCCAAGATCGCAGTAGAAAGGTGACAGAAGCTTCTAAGCAGCATTTTCTATGCAGTGTTTGGTGGTGTTTAGTGGTTTTAAAGAATAAAATAGATTCTGCACCAAATTTTACATTTGGGGGTTGAATCATTTTGAACATTAACATTTAGAGCCAAATTGATTTTTTCTTTCGTTATTCATCAACTTACGTTCTCAGAATTACTCAAATGTCTATAGATTAAACTTTCTCTAATAGTGTACTGATGCTTTTGTTGAATTGTTTTCACTAAATTTTGTTCTCAGCAACAAAACGTGCAAGATTCTAGAAGTAAATAAATAATAACTGGAGTTTGGTAATTAGCTAAATGTATACATATCAAGTAATGAATAGCTTCTGTTTGTAGCCCTTCCTCAGGAGACAAATGACAGGGAAATGGTTTTCATTTGATGAAGACTTTACACAGCTGGTCAGCAGAACTAAGACTCTTTCTGACCAGAGCAAGTACATGACCCCAAAACATAAACAGGTGAGATCGCAACCAGTTTGTTTTATTGATATACACTAATGTAAGCGCTCTGCTACAGTTGAGAGTGGCTCATGTTCTCTACTGTATCTATATGTCTCTTTAGACTTTTGTGAACGACGTTCACTTTTTTGTGGTGAAGGAATATGTATCTCAGCTGATGAAGAACAACTACTTATGCAAAAACAGGAAGAATGAGACAGCTGCTACTAAGATCACAAATCAATGGGAGGAACTGAAGGAGATTTTCCAAGAAATGGTACAGTCTTCATAATGTAACTCTGTGCAGCTGTGCTTTTTCATCAGAATATCCTAACCATATCATTTTCTGTAGAACTCCACTTCAGATTGGCTTTATCCGGTCGGGAACCAGCTGAGCACGATCATTGGGTGCAAAAAAAGCGATGTAAAAAATAAACTAAAGCCATTAGTTGAGAGCTATCCAGACATCAGGTGAGATATTACTTGCTTAAGATTTACAATGTCTGTGCATTTTACTTTAACTCAACAAATGTTTTACACATTTCAGCAAACGTCATCTTTCAGCTGTGCTGTACTTCCGGGGAATTACAAGAGGCAGGGAAAAGCACATCATACTACAGCGGCTGGCAGAGCAGAAACAGACATCTGGGAATACTGGGAATAAAAACCAGGCTCTTTTTAGTGAAATTCAAGCAGCAGTTAACACAGACTGCCTGGCTGGTACACCCTTCTCATGTCTGTCCTTCATTGTACCAGACAGCTAATGCACTTCATTTGATTTGAAGTGGAAATTATTGCACTTTTTGAAAGTGACTATATGCGCCTTTATGGAGAAAGTAGATGAGACAAACAGGGGGCTAAAATGTCTTCAGTGTGTTGTGATCATACTCATGCTATTTGTTAATAATAACTAATTAGTAAATAATGATAAAATACTACTAGGCCTTGATAATGTGATATTTCTTGATGCCACGTCCTAATCAAGAGGCTTTCTCAAAAATGCATGAGAGTTTCAGTAACTAAGCTCAGATTCAGGTCATGTTAAATTAATGTCTTTCTGATTGTCTGCACTCAGAAAATGGCTTATTACAGAAATAAGTTAAAAACCTTATTAAAACATAATTTTTAATAACTTTGTTTTTTTTATTATTATTATTATTATTATTATTTTAACGTTCATTTGGGTTTAATTTTCTGGATTCCAAACTTGGGACAGTTCTTCTTGGGCCCTCTAGCGGTTGAAGCATAAAACTGCTTGCTATTTGCGGACAAATGTTGTGGTAATTATGTGCGTTGTGGTTCAACTCTGCGCGGATGAATCTGGCTTAAGGCGCACCTCTGTGGCCATGATTACAGATGATCATTGTATCAGTGGAATCTATGTCATCAAAACCTCCCAGTAAATAAATAAATAATTAATTAAGAAATACCGGTATCCGAAAGATATATCTCATGAGCAGGCAATCAGCTTATATGCTTTGTTTTAAAATAAAGTTTAAAAAAAAGCAATGCTGACATTGGACATAACAATTGCTATTTATATCAGGTAAGGTAAAATGGTGGGCAGTATTAATTGGCTAGTGTAGGCTATTTCTATGAAAATAGATCAATGTAGTAGGTTGTCTGGTTTAACTTTTAACATTGTTAAAAATATAAATGTTGTATTGTAAACCTAATCAGTGTACCGCAATATCCAAGCCTGTATTGGTTTGTTTTATTATGGGTACTGTCAGTTTCCCTTTTTGCTTGCAGACTCTTTCAGTTCAAGGTCAATTTGTTGTGGCTTCAGGCTACTGCATTTTCAGCTGCATATTAGCCTGGCCTTCTTTCCTTTATTAACAGATATGACACACGGATGAGTGAATATGCAGTTTTTTGTACATATCCTCATTAGCTAACTTTAGTTTGTCAAAATACTGTGCCCAAAATATTGTCCTCCTCTATATGATTTAGCAGCTTCCACACGTTTTTTCCGTGGTTTAAACATGTTAATTAGGCTATAGTCTTACTGGAGTTGGGTCAACCATTGCCTATGGAGAGAGAGAAAAGTTTTCAAAAGCATCCCCCCCTCTGCTGTTTTCACAAAATGCACTCTGGCTGTAAGTGTATAGGGGGTCATGTAGAGTTGTAAATTATCGGTGTGTTGTGTGTGTTGGGTGGTGTGACACTAATTGATAACAGGAAGACGAAGTGATTATTCTCTCTAACCAAATGAGCTTTAATGGTTTATAGCATTAGTAAAGATAGTTGTTGATCACTGTTAATACCTGCTATAAACCATATTTATATTATAGTAGATAGAAATCAAATACATATTCAAAGTAATGAGGAAAATAAATTAAAATACGTTAAATGATATTCAATGAACTGCAATAAACTCAGAGCTGAAACTGAATGTTAACATTTTTGATTGTCAAAGTTATAGACATAGGCTATATTACTACACTGATATTTGACACGTCTGTAATATTTCCTGTGGAAAACGTCATGGGATTTAGGAAAAAGCTGGATAGCTTTAACTAATAACACTGTTCCAAAACATTTGTCATGGGTCCACAAAAGTTAATGGGAATCAGTTCACTTTTGAGGTCAATTCTGAGGTCAGAAACTTTCCATGTTTAGTCATGTGTTATCTACTTCCTCATCACTTCCACTTTCATTAATTATTTTCACTAGTAAAGCATAAATTCCTTATTTATTAGCATAATTGTTGTTGAAGGTTGTTTATTATCAGACCCTCGCAGGTGGAAGGCCTTGAGCCAAAGCTGCCATCATGCTCCTGAATCAACATCTAACCTTTTCCTCGAATTTAGAGGTAAATAACCCAAATGTAGGATTTTTGAAGCTTATGTTTGTTTTGTCATAAAGCAACTCCACACCCCTTGTGGTAGACTGTAATCTAGCAGGGCATGACAATAATTTAGTTTAACTACTTATCAACAGTCTAAACATTAGATGAGTATAATCTCTGCACAACCTAAAAAAATAACAGACCCAATAAAAGGCAAAAACAGTCTGATGCCATATAGGCAAACCCATAAAACAACTTCAAGGGAAAAAACGCACCAATATTCTGATCTGAACGACCAAAAATAACATAAGCAACTTTTTTTTAAACTCTATAGAGCCATAAACTGACCCCAAGAACATATGCAATAATACGTGACAACATTCTGCAATGCTGAAACTTCAGAAATAACCAAATGATGAAATACATAAAAAACACCAAGCGGTCAGTGTGTGGCTGGTTAGTGTGGTTCCCCCTGCTGACACATGTGGTAACTACACTCTGATTCTACCAAACATCAGCCTTTCAAAGAAGACATTCAGATGATTTTTTTTTTTCCTTTAAGAAATTCATGTGTTATTAATATTTCATTGTATTATAGTAGATTTAATACTTGTGCCTAATTTAAGACTCTGTTGTTCCCATCTGTTATCTTGATTTCACAGCTCAGGATAGTCCAGGAAAGGGATTTTCCTGTGGCTTAGTCGCATGGCATTTAGGTGACTGGCTTGCCTAAGCTCAATTCAACAAAAGTGCTGAAGTAATCTTTAACAGGGCATTTGACCCCCAACACCCTGATCTCTTCAACACACTGGTTAAGTCGTAACCTCTAGTGGTTCAAGTGGTGTCTGGTCAAGCTTCTTCTTCTTTTAATGTGCAGCAGGGCTCTTGGGCTCAGTCTGTGCCAGGTTACTGATATAGCATCTGTCAAGAAAAACAATGTCACTGAAGGAAAGGTGCATGTGACATCTTAGCAGATGTTTTTATTCAAAGTGACTATCTCCCTGTAGAACAAAGTAAAATAAAATAAAATAACCTTTCATTTTCCTTAACAGTGTGCCATTATTCAGTGAATTTTATTAAAAGATGGGTAATTTTTTTAAGGTAAATTACATTAATGAGGAAAATCAGTCATGACGTCTGTAAAGGCCATAGATGTGTCCACATTGTAGGTGTTTTCCCATAGTTTTTTTATAGGAAACGTATGCCTTTAAGAAAAATACTTTTTTTTTTTTTTTTTTTTTTTGTGGTTAAATCATGAACTACCATTATTAATTTCCTTATTTCACTTTCTCAGACATTGCCTTAAACGTATTATCATTTAAATACATAGTGCATTATATAGATAAGACAAGAGTCAACTAGATAAAAAAGTTAGATTTGTGTTCTCAGAACATATATGTCAGATTGGAGGAAGTTGTCACAATCAATTAATATGTATGTTTATATATTTCATGAATTGTTTTATGTTGGCCAAAATAATATTTTGACATTTTACATGTTAGAGATTTTTCTTTAATTGTTTTACTTATATTTACTTTCATTTTTTAATTTACATTTTGCAGACGTCTGTTGGCAGGTTGCCATTGTAACAACATACCCCCAGTGTCCCAAGCCTACACACACACACAAAGAAAATAAAATAAAAGTGAAAGTGTTTTACCTGGCTCAGGTGAAATAAGCAGGATGGTTGATAAAGGCTTCACATTGTTTGAAGACACTCACTGAATATATTTCAGGTAAGAGCTTCACTACCCAGTGTATGCTTTATTTCTTTAACTAAATTAAGTACATAATAATAGAGACATTTGATTACAAATCAGTGGATCATGATATTCATTTCAGCAAAGACAGGTGAGATGATTTTGTGATACTCTTTTAAGGACTTCTGTGTTTAATTAAGCCAGTTTGCTGGCTTCTCTATTCAACTTTCTAAACATTTCTGGAAAGAACTTCTGCTTTCAAAATTACTGGTTAGATTTTGTTGGGTTATTGATTTCACAATATTACTGATGGTTTTAAGTTTCAAAATGAACACTGAACAAAATCAGGCATCATAATGTGTATCTACATTAGGAATACTGTTTGAACATTATTTCAGTCCTCCACAAGTTTTTGTGATGATGGGAGCTGCAGTTTTGTTTTCTAAGAAAATGTAAACAATATTGTTATTAAACAAGTGAAATAATGTTTACCACTGTAATGTAGTATAATGAATCATTTTTTTAATATACAGTGCCTTGCGAAAGTATACATACCCCTTCATTTTTGATAAATATTATGTTGCTACCTTATGTTAAACTACTTTAAATTACTTTTTTCCCCACATCATATTACACTCTATATATACACCATAATGGCAAAGCAAAAAAACATATTTGCAAATTTATTAAACATAAAAAACTGAAATGCTTCCATTGCATAAGTATTCATACCCTTATCTGGGACAGTTAAAAGTTAGCTTAATAGCATTACTTGTAGATGTTTCTACACTTTGAGCGAAGTCAACCTGTGGCAAATTCAATTGAATGGTTGTGATTTGAAAATAAAGACATCTTAATAAAAAGGTCTAACAGCTGAGCAAATGCTTATAAAAACCAAGCCATGAGGTAATAAAAAAATAAAAAATAAATAAAAAATGCCCGTAGAGATCAGAAACATGATTGCATCAAGCCACAGATCTAGGGAGGTGTTCCAAAAAAAAAATCTGCTGCATTGAAAGTTCACAGAAGCACATAGTCGTCGTTACCCATAATGGAAGAAGTCTGAAACAACCAGGATGCTTCATAGAGCTGGCCTCCTGGCCAAATACACTGTAAAAAAAACAATTTGTTGAGTCAACTTAAAATAATTTGTTACCTGGCTGCCTTAAAATTTTAAGTTCGGTTAACTCGAAAAAAGTTTAGTTAACTTAATTTTTTTTTTTACATTTTACTAAGTGACAACCGAGTAACAAACACAGCTAAGTTTAACATTTTTTTACTTAAACTTAAAATTTTAAGGCAGCAGGGTAACAAATAATTTTAAGTTGACTCAACAAATTTTGTTTTTTGTTTTTTTACAGTGTTGAGCAAATGATGTAGAAGGGCCTTGGCTAGAGTGGTGACCAAGATCCTGACGGTCACTCTAGTTAAGCTCCATGATCATATGTGGAGATAGGAGAAACCTACAGAAGGACAAACATCACAGCAACACTCCACTGATCTGGGCTTTATGTCAGTGTGGCAAGACTCAATCCTCTTCTCAGTGAACACACATGAAAACACACAAAAAAACAAAAAACAAAAAGAAAATCTAAAGGACCCTCAGACTGTGAGAAACAAGACAGTCTCGTCTGATGAATCTTAATTCCAAGCATCATGTTTGAAAGAAACAATGAATTGCTCATCACCTGCAGAGTACCATCCCAAAAGTAAAGTGTGCTGGTAGCAGCCTCATGCTGTGGGGCTGTTTTTCAGAGCCTATGCTTGCTCATTCTAAAAGTACTTTTATTTAGTCCCCTTTAGATCTATACACTTGAATAAAGCAACATTATCTCTAGTCAGAGGTCATGACCACTACTATAGACATAAGCCAACCAACATTACTTCTCTATTATAGCTTTGGTATGGTCATGCCATGGTTTCCCACTTATTTTTTACACTTAGCTGGAGTAACATTATAATACACAGAAGTCATAGCTCACCTTATTTGGATTAGACGTGGAAACAAATGTCTGATCTCAAAACACTATGTGTGTATTGTCTGTCTCAGAAGATCAAAGTTTCTGAGGTTCTGTAAACCTTACGAGGACTCATCAGAGTAGAAGAAAAGCTCAACACTGCAAAATATAAAGATAGCCTTAATGAAAACCCAGTCCAGAACATTCATAAAGACTGTAAAGGTGCTCCAGCAAAGTACTGAGTTATGGGTATGAATACTTATGCAACATACTCATTTCAGTTTTTAATTTTTTATACATTTACGAAGTTGTGACAGTTCTGTTTTTCTGTTTGTCATAATGGTGTATGGACTGTAGATTGATGTGGGAAAAAAAAGTAATTTAAAGCAGTTTAACATAAGGCTGAAACGTAACAAAACGTAAAAAAAAAAATGAAGGGGTTTGAATACTTTAGTAAGGCACTATGTTTATGTAACAGAGATGATGATGTAACAGTATTGAGTTAACAACAGCTGAAGATGACAAATCACAAATATTATTGAAATGGCTGTAGTTATTTTAGAAATTCAGTTTACTCCGAAACTATTTTTGTACTAGAAAGATAACAGGAAATAATAGATGGGAGATCAAAGAGCTCTTCCTCTGGAGGAGGATTTCCTAAGAGCAGATGTAGTCACTTACAGGCAGAAGAACAGAGATCTAAGTTTACCCAGAAGCTGTTGACCAGCACAAGTGAAAACCTATACAGACTTAACGTGTTCACCCAAACACTGGACTTGATCTTCCTTCCTGCCTTTTTTCCAGGATGGCTGACTCATGACTCAAGAGTATTGACTAAAGCAGCGTTTTCCTGTAATCCACGGTTGTTACCTGGAATGCTTCTCATTCTATAAAACTAAATCTGTCCAGATTATCTGGCCTGGTCTGGATCAATTGTTGGATCAAGTGTTTTGAAACCGGCTGTCTACTCTTTCCAAACACTTTTTTGTAAACTGCTTGACCTTTCCAAGATTCACTGGCATCAATAATAGTTCTTCAAAGGGATTAACCCTTTAATTGTCACCGTCCCGTCACCGGGACGCCTACGTTTACTTCACCATATTTCAAATAAATCTTAATCCAATCATGACAAACTATATATCGTTGGAAAGGTCTAAGACTCCTAAACTGATATTTTACCACTGTTTTGTGTTGCAAATTATGTAGGAAAAGTAATAGATTAATTTATGACAAGAGTGCACCTCAAAAAACCTTTTTGACCTTTTTGACCTTTGACCTTTTTCACAAAAAGACTTTCGTTGTTGCCTTTTTTTCTATCACGCTTTAGAAATCCTAAGAAATTATATATCACTTGAAGACTTAAAATTTCAAAATTCATCCTTTGGAAACCATTTTAAAATCAGACATTGCATTATCATGGAAATTGTACATGAAAATCATATTACAAAATGTTTTTGTTCATGAATTATAAAAAATTACATTTGGATAGTGCATTTTCATGTCTATGTTCACAATAGGGAGTGACAGTTAAAGGGTTAAAGAGATAGCATTTTTGATATTGTGGTGGTACACAAGAATTGATTTCAATAGTTAAATGTGACCCTGGACCACAAAACCAGTCATAAGGGTCATTTTAGTGAAACTGAGGTTTGAAAATCTGGAAGAAAAAAAATCTAAATACTGAGAAAATTGTCTTTAAAGTTATCCAGATGTAGTTCTTAGCAATGCATATTACTAAATCAAAATTAAGTTTTAAGAGATTTACGGATATTTATTTAAGATATTTTTAGCATTAAAGGAAAATAGATAATTTTGACCCATGCAGTGTATTGTTGGCGATTGTTATAAATATAAGGGTTACATATTTAAAATAAGAAACAAATGATATTTAACACCACTTTTATTCATCAGTGTTGAGTGAGTAAGCAAACAGACCCATTATTATTCTGTCCGAAAATTAAAATAACAAACGCATTTATGGGGTGTATGTTGCAACGCAGACTAATTGGAAATACCCTTTCTGCAAAAACTTAAATATGTTGCTCTGGGCACATTTCACTGCTCTTTCAGGTGGCGCTGTAAGTGATATGTCTATAACTTTCTGTTACTGTCTTTGCAAAATCATATTGCCTTGCTTGTATCACCTTTCACTTCAATAGTTTTCAGGTCATAATATGAAGAGTTCAGATGCAAAACCCCCTAAAAGCCATCTTGGTCAAAAATTAGATAATGATACTGAGTGAATGCTCTCAACACATATTATACATCCATCAAATACTTTTACTTCAAACTAAATAAAATCGAAGCCTCTGCCTAATCAGAATTACTGGGACTTAGGTAGAAACCTATATATCGGAGCCTGATAAAAATGCAGTTTTTAAAGAAAGGTGTTAGATGGATTTAGATTGCATCTTTATATATATGAGATGCCACTTGAAAATAAGGTTTTAATTATTGCTAATTTGCCTTCTTGTGAATAAATAGTTTCAGCTCAAACCAGCAGTGAAATGTGTTGTATAGGTATGATTTTTGCTAATGAAAGAAACATCATTCATTAATTTACTTGCCTTTGACAATTAAGCAATAGAAACAGTACAATGACAAGAAATTATTGTGTCTGAAGCAAGCTGTTGGACAGAAGAGGGATTGATGAAGGCCACAAGCCAGATTAGAACTTGCGTTGTCCACAACGAGTTGGAGAACATGCACTTAACAGCATGACATTTGCGGTTAGAGTTTCTAAACTACTGCAAAAAAAAAAAAAAAAAAACAGACATTATTGATTTGAAAAATGAGGATATGTGGAAAGAAAGGAGAAAACGAGACAGTGAGGGACTCTACAGCTCAGACAATAAAATGGACTGCTAGATAGAGAGACTCTTTCAACTGAAAAAGAAAGTCCCTTCACTTCCTTTCCACATAAGGGCTTTGGCCTCTAATGGCTTCTGTCTACCAACTGACTCCATAAATATACTGGAGATAAGATAATGTGACAGTTCAGTGTGGCTCTATTTTCACTTGAATCAGTTTCTCTTTCTGTTCCCAACATTTAAAGCAAAGCAACTGTTTAGAAGCCTCATTCAAACATCTGACAGCATGGTTAATGAATCAAATGGCCTTTAAATGCAAAGACAAACAATGAAACCAAACCAAAACCTACCCAGCAGAAGTTGTGTTAAGGAGATATTTAGTTAAACGTTCTCTTCCTCTTTTGACTATGCTCTTCAAGTAATCACACTCATTAAAATAATTCCGTCAGGACCACTATCGTCAAAGATAACTTATAATTAGCATGTATTTTAGGTTGGGGTATGGTTCTGTTCTGGGCAAACACTGTCCGACCATCCATGCAGCCTAGCATGGATAGGAGCAGGGAGAGCATGAATAACCCCCCTAAGGTAAACAGAACATAACCAACATTAACGATTAATGTAGTTAATGTCGTAAGTGATTATTTTATGTAACAACAATTCAGTGGTCTGACTCAACAAGAAATATCCAATGCAAAGTCCTTACTGGACGAGAGGAGAAGTTGGGGATAGAGGTGGGTGATTAGTAGGGTTGCCAACTTCTGCAAAGGAAAATAAGGGACAATCTTCGTTCTTTATAGGAAAATAAGGGACATTATAAAGGACACTCAAAAAAATAAATCTTTTTTGCTTGAATTAAATGATAAAATGAATCTCATACATAAACACGTTTTTGTTTACCTATTCGTGTACAATTTAATTCTAAAAAGAATTATGTCATATAAAAATGTCACACACCATACACACAAACCCCGTATATACGAGTAAATTATTTTACAACCTTAAAATTGTGCCTGCATCAGTGGCGAGAAACAAATTGTTCTTTTAAATGCATTTTGTAATTTTTATATAAAAATGCGTTAATCTTTTAACAACTGTAATTGTTATGTATTGTGCAATGAAACGCACAGGATTTCATAAACTCATTTTATATGAACAGCAACTACAAAGTTAAATCTCCTGCCTGCTCTGTCAGTTTAGCGAACATCCAGGTAACGTTAATGTACAAACACCCAATGACGAACTCTCACGAGCGCGCACGCAGACACACAGACGCACGCATCTCTTGAAACAGTTAACTTTTTAATTTAGCAACTGTATACCGCTACCTTCCTCAGACATAACTCCACGTTCAGTGTATATATATTTCTCTACTCTGCATGTAGATTATACGGGACAAACTGCGTTCCGTATGGGATTAATACGGAACGCTGCTTTTATGTCTTAAATACGGAACGATTCCGTATTATACGGAACGGTTGGCAACCCTAGCTCCTGAGCAAAGCGATAGCTGATGAATAATGACTGAATGGACCTTATAAAGGGAATTATGTTTGGTGTCGTATTCCTATATCGTCAGCTGACTCAAGCTTGACTAACGTGACCTGCCAGAACTAACGCTGCGCTCAATAACACTAACCATGGCCTTATATTTGTGCTGTTTCTATTACACATGAGAATGGAGTAAGCAATTAACAGTTAGCTCACATGCCCTACAGAAAAATAAACCCTGCCGCTCAAAGATTACAGTGTTTATACAGTGATACGATCTGATAACAGCGTTCAAAGGGACATGTTTGTTGATGGACTAAATGCTGTGATGTATTTTAAGGTTATTTAACTTTAAGTTTAATTGTATTCAACTTATGGAATGCCACTATATAGACACTACAACATAGCAATCACATGATTCAAAGGAATAACATAAGGACTAGAGGGAAGGCCTACAGCTGACAGGGAAAGCCCCTGAATGTAGGTCACATGAAAGGACTCAACATCCCATTTCATCACTAAAACCCAAACACAGACAACAGCGCAGTGCAACAGTTGTTTATATAATTTAAATGTGTTGGTCTTCAGGGAAAACTACTGACTAAGTATTATATCTCAGGAAATTTTCATTGTGAGTAGATTAACTCACTATAACTCAATATAAAAATAGCACTAATAAACAAACATTTTTTTTTTACAAACATGGACAAAAATACTACACATTTTCTTTCCCCAGAGTTACAAAGTTCATTTTAAGGAATCCTGCCAACATATTAGATATCATCCACTGTCTGTTTTTTCTTTGCGTAAGATGTATGATGTGATGTACTTCAGTACTTCAGGTTTTTTTTTTAACAAAACAGACCCGAACATGGCATGCACTTCTTCTTGTGGGAGTATACAAAAGACAGAGATAAATTAGAGATAAATTACATGTGGTTGTTTGGGGGTAACTGCTTTGGTGTGTAAAAATACATGTTGGGCCACATATTTCATGTTTCGCTGGAGCAATGGAACGAGGAGTTCTTCGGAATAATAAACTTTAATGACAAAGGAACACAAGAAACATATAAGATGAACTTTTAACAGCGGACGCCAGACACAGGGAAACACAGGGTTGAAATAATATTTGAAAAACAAAATAATTAACAAGACACACCTGGGATCAAATGAACTAAACAGGAAACATGACCATAAAATGAAACTGGAACTAAGGCTGGGGCAAAAACATGGAACATATGTTTTTGACAACATATTGGAAAAAATGTTTGAATATGAATATGTGAAAATTTTTAATTTTTAAAGAAAAAAAAAAACAGTAATGCAGGGTTAAACGTTTATAAAAATGTATCATAAAGCGTATCATAAAAATATAATAAAAAATATATAATAATATTTGGTCATATTTGGTCATTATTAAAATATAATAATATTAAAGTTGAAAAATGTAAACTAAACAAATCCCTGAAGTCAAAATTGCTGCCCATAGAGCTCAGAAACAGGCTTGCATCAAGGCACAGATCTGGGGAAGATAGAATTCTGCTGCATTGAAGGTTTACAGAAGTATGTAGCCGCATTATCTATAATGGAAGAAGCTTGGAAGAACTAGGACTCTTCCTAGAGCTGGCCTCTTGGCCAAACTGAGCAATTGATGGGCTTGGTTATACTGGTAACCAAGAAGCTGATTGTCACTAGTTGAGCTCCATGATCATGTATGCTGATGGCACCAATCCGGTCTTTATGGGGTGTGGCCAAACTCAATCCTCTCCTCAGTGAAGATACATGAAACCACACTCAGGAGCCTCAGACTGTAAGAAATTCCAGATTCTCTGGTCTGATGAACCTCAATTCCAAGCATCATGTTTGAAGGAAACCAGACACAACTCATCACCTGCAGAGTACCATCCCAAAAGTAAAGTATGCTAGTATGCTCATGCTCTGGGGCTGTTTTTCAGCGTAAAGTAGAAGGAAAGCTCAATGTACCAAAATATTGAAAACCCAGTCCAGAGTATTCAGAACCTCAGACTGGACAGAAGGTTCACCTTCCAACAAGACAATGACCCATAAGCACACAGATGTGCAAAGCTTGTCACATCATATGCAAAAAGACTTGAGGCTGTACACTGTTAAAAATTTATTGTAATTTTACAGGAAATTCCTGGCAACTAATTGCCGTGAATTTACCGCAAAAAATATACAGGTAATATACTGCATTTTAATTACAATAAAGTGCTGTATTTATACAGCAGTGCTGCTGTGATTATAGTAGAATTATTACAATAAAATGCTGTAATTTCTTATAATTTACTGTATATTTACTGCAACTCTGTTGCCAGGAATTTCCTGTAATTTTACAGGAGAGAATTACAATTTGATTTTGTAATTTAATATACTTTACATATGCTGTTATTTGTAAATGTTACAATAAAAACTCTAATTTTCCACCTTCCCCAAATAAAACCAAAACAACGGCAACTATTCTCTATTTTTTATTAAAATACTATGCAACAGCACATATTACAAAATTAAAACTTTTTTCCAAACAAAGTATCCATATTTCTTTTTTATATAAACAAATTGCAGTTTCACTGAAGAATCTAGCTCACTTCCAAATGTCCATCACTGGGAACATGATGGTATACAACAAATGCACCTGCCAGACAAAGGAAGTTGTGGGAGGCAGGGGGCATTAACATTAGCCCATCAAGTCAAAGTCCAGGAGTTTTCTTAAGAGGGTGCAGACAGGTGCGTTGAGCTTGTCTCTCTTCTCTGCTTTGCTGTCCGTCTGGGAGTTGATTCCACAAAAAGCTCTGAAAACAGTGAAAAAAAGTTTTCATATCTGTTAATGACGGATACTAAAAATACAATAAATAAATAAAAAGTAACCTATTCCTACTTGCTCATAGAAAAAAAAATACCTTGATGTATTTATTTTACATAAAAAAAAAAATTAACAACTAAACATTTAGAATTACATTTGCTTTCACATTGTTTTTCTTATATATAATGTCATTGTATGTACAGTTTAAGTCAAAAGTTTACATAAACCTTGCAAAATGTTAATTATTTTACCAAAATAAGAGAAAATGAATCATACAAAATGAATGTTATTTTTTATTTAGTACTAACTTTAATCAGATATTTCACATAAAAGACATTTACATGTGCATAAAAGAATATTATAGTTTAATTTATAAAAATGACACTGTTCAAAAGTTTACATTCACTTGATTCTAATTACTGTGTGTTTTAACTGAATGTTCCACAGCTATATTTTTTGTTTTGTTAAGTTTTTGTTCATGGGTCCATTGTTTGTCCTGAACAGTTAAACTGCCTGCTGTTCTTTAGAAAAATCCTTCAGCTCCCACAAATCCTGTGGTTTTTCAGCATTTTTGTGTATTTGAACCCTTTCAAACAGTGACTGTATGATTTTGAGATGCATCTTTTCACACTGAGGCAATACTCATATGCAAATATTACTGAAGGTTCAAACACTCACTGATGCTCCAGAAGAAGAAACACTATGCATTAAAAGCTGAGAGGTGAAAACTTTTGAACAGAATGAAGATGTGCAAATTTTTCTTGTTTTGCCTAAATATATTTTTTGCATTTAGTACTGCCCTTCATAAGCTACAGTAGATACTGCTTCTGAAAAGACAAAATAAGTGTAATTTACAATGATCTTTAAATGCAAAATGTTTTCATCCCCCTGGCTCTTAATGCATTGTTTCCTTCTAAAGCATCAGTGAATGTTTCAACCTTCTGTAATAATTGCGTA
Source organism: Cirrhinus molitorella (assembly GCA_033026305.1). NCBI lineage: Eukaryota > Metazoa > Chordata > Actinopteri > Cypriniformes > Cyprinidae > Cirrhinus > Cirrhinus molitorella. The sequence continues at coordinate 17,129,892 of CM065126.1, forward strand.
TGAGTCCCTCAGCTGTCCTCAGTATGAAAAGATGCATGTCAAAATCATATTCTGAAAGGGTTCAAATACACAAAAATGCTGGAAAACCACAGAATTTGTGGGAGCTAGAGAATTTTTCTGAAGAACAGCAGGCAGTTTAACTGTTCAGGACAAACAATGGACTCGTGAACAACTATGACTAAACAAAAAAAAAGCTGTGGATAATTCAGGTAAGAACACATTAATAAGAATCAACTTATTCAAACTTTTGAACGGAGTCATTTTTATAAATTCAACTATAATTTTCTCTTGTGAACTATATGTAAATGTCTTTTATGTGAAATGTCTTACTCAGATCAGTACTAAATCAAAAATAACCTGCATTTTGTATGTTCTCTTATTTTGTTAAAATAACATTTTGCAGATTCTGCAAGATGTTATGTAAACTTTTGACTTCAACTGCATGTACTATGTATTGTAGGTCACTTTGAACAAAAGTGTTTGCAAAATACCTTGACCATACTTCAAAAAAAAACAGATGAGAATGCTGGATCTATTTTCTTTATTAGTGTGTGAACAGTTTAAACATACCTTTGGGCAAATTCAAGAGTGCTGGAGGCTTCTTTAGGATACTGCAAGTTGAACACACAGTAAGAAGTGAAGGTCACTGCCACCCATCACAATCGTTCCTTCAGTGGACATCATGCACTTGTCTCTCCTGAAATGCATTAACAATATGATAATTAAAAAAAGAACTAGAAAACTGCACTACATAAACACACAAACATGCACGAGTGGCGATGTTGCCAATTTTATCGAGGTGGAGACAAACTTATGATATTGTTTTTGCTAATTTAGACTATGCTTTTTATGAATGCAATAGGTTTATATTGAACTACAGTCATTCCTTTCATCTTTTACACATATATCCATGTAACAACATTTAACAGGGCTTAAAGCAAATAAATTTTATGTGCTGGAAATATGTTCAGGGTACAATAACAAAAAGTTCAGTGCACCTATAAAATCAAAACAATGTACCACTTTTAAATTTGGCTGCTATCCCCTTCAAAATAATCTCACTGTGCAATGATATACAGTTCTCAGTGCTTCACTTGGTTGGAACACTCCCTGGAAGCCTTGCTATTTAAGCCTATCCAATACATCTATGATGTGTTTTAGATCTCCTCTGCTGTCAAAATGGTGACCCAGTGTTCATTTTTGAAAATTTGCGCATTTTCCACGCACTTTGAGCGTTTTCATATTGGAGTACGCTGGATATGCTTAGATCCTCTTAAATAACACATGCTCCAGAGATCGTTTCAACTGAAGCAGAAGCACTGGGAGCTGTGTATCACTAGACAAGAAGACTACTTCAAAGGGGACAGTGGCCAAAATTAAATCAGGTATACTTTAGCTTTTTATAGTCATAGTCTCAATATTTTGATTTCATTTATTTATTTTAATTATTTTTTGAATCTACAACAGACAGAATTCCAGCATAGTGTGAAAAACCTTAAGCCCTGTAATAAACCTTAACAAAATAAGGAAGAATATACCTTGGACAATTAACATTAAGCAAGGTGTGCTGGGTAGGGTCTCTTTCTGGATATCAGCAGCTGTGGCAGAGGGCTAGGGAATACAAAAAACGTATGAACATGACAAAATGTAATACAAATTACAAAACACATACCAGTTACAAATCTATTATTATTCTAATAGTCCATACAGTCTAGCTTTGAGACAAAGAAAATGGAATCCACTTAATACCGAATAAAAATATTTGTAACACTGTACACTGTCTAAGCAGTAAAAGGATGTTAGTCAGTCAACGGCTTAACAACTACCAACAGAGGAATTTTAGAATAATTTGGAATAGCTAGATAGTCTGTGGAGACTATATTACCAACACAACGGTATTGCATAAGCAATTTACAAAACAAAATTTCGTTCTCTTTTAGAGTGTCTGTGTGTGTGTACAGTATGTGCAAGTTATACTCACATCAGAGGCCAAAAGCCAATAGTGTGCAAACCACAATGACTTCAAGACCCCCGATTAAAAGACCGCAAAACATGAGTTATAATAACGTTATATTAGCCTGTCTGGTAACACATATAATCAATGCAATAACCTGAGCTAAGGAAGCTAACCGGGCTAATGCCTATTTTTTTAACGTTAATAAATGCTAATGTTATTTGAACTGCCATCATTGTGGTGTTTTTGCAACACTCACTCAGATCATATGTCGTATATATATAATATATCCATAGATTTTACGTTACAAACCTGAGACGTGTTCCTTCTTCCAAAAATGTTTAAATACTTCTGGTAACGTTTGCCGTGTAATTTCAAAATCCAAACAGCAGCGATCCCACAATGCTATGCGGTTGCTGTAAAATAATGCTTTTACAGTCTATTTACAATAATATTACAGGACTGTCCATAAATTTCCCATCATGCATTTGCGTTTACAGCAAAAACATGAATACAACTGGTTGTTGTAAAATTTATTGTAAAAATTACATCAATTGCTAACAGTGTAAAATTAGAGTTAAGGGTATGAATATGTAATGTACTTATTTCAGTGGGTTTTTTTTTTAAATAAATGTGTCACAAAAAGTTGTCACAAATGTTTTTTTTTTTTTTGCTTTGTCATTATGTTGAATAGAGTGTAAACTGATGTAGGGAAAAAGTAATTTAAAGCAGTTTACCATTAGGCTGCAACATAACAAAAAGTGAAAACAAAAATTAAGGGGTATGAACACTTTTACAAGGCGTTTTAAATATATATATAAAATGTTTGAGACATACAGTGTAAAAAAAAAAACAGACACACAGGCATTATGCTTGAGCAGTCTTGTGAAATGTGTTCTTTTTTTCCAAGCAGTTGCAAAACCTTCAGGTTTTAAATCATAATGATACAGGTTTTTTTCCACCCCCGTGGAAGAAGAGAGTGTGTTGTGAACTGTTCTTCAAGCTTCCATATATGATATAGCAGAATATCCAAGGATTCTATTTTCAGTGAACGTGAATGATGCCAACAGCTGTATCCAGTTCACATCTACTTTCACTTTCCAGTTCACACTTGGAACGACATATGGGTAAATAAATAATAAAATATTGAATGAACAAATGTTATCTTCTTCTTCTTTTGAATACTGCCAATCATTGTTGCTGGTTTATCAGATTTGTGTACATAGCAACAGCTAAAGTAAGTAACACTAATCTGAGATATGTCAAATGACAGCTCTCACAAGACTTCCTTCACATGCCCAAATTAAAATGTTGTGGCTTTACAAAATTTTGAGAAATCATGTTCCTCATTTTGCTTCCCCTTTTCTCCATCTCCATAAATGTGAAACAGAATTTATGAAAAGAATAAACGCATATTTTTAAAATGTATACACTACCTTTTATTAACTAAAATCTTCATAATACAAACAACAAAAAATAAAAACATAAATATATGCATATCGCAATGCCCCAGTATTTATGTTTTTATTGTGATATTGTGACTTTTTGTATGATTCATGAGTCATAATGAGTGCTTTTTGTAGGTTCATCAATATCTGGTACAAAACATGACAGAAGTTCTGCAAAGAATGCATCATTTTATGCTAAAATGTGAATGCAGTTTGAGTAGTAGTCCTGAGTTTAGCAGGAACCACAGATGCATGACCACAGATGCACTCTGTGTCATTCACAGTAGTGTGTTCAGAGTCATTAAAGGTGATGTATCACGAAAATCTTTTTCCATATTTAAGTGCTGTAATCGGGTCCCCAGTGCATCTACCAACATGAAAAAGCACAACTCTTTCAAGCATGTCTAAGCATGTGAAAATTTTTTTGTGTCAGATTACGCTCTCGCCGTGACATTGGAAGGGGATCTTTCCTTTTATATTACAATATTTATATCAAGGGTGCAATTTGCCCCCCCATCCCCTTTTGGTCTATGCATCCCTGCCTCAGAATTATTGTTATCCCCGGTGGGACTAAAAAACATCCCGCAATCTAAATGAAATGATCTAAATCAAATGATTTGTTATACACGTTTTGAATTCCTGTTCAGAATAAAGTGATTCGCGATATGCACATTAAATTCCTGTTCTGAATCAAGTGATTCGTGATACACGTTTTGAATTCCAGTTCTGAAAAAAGTGATTAACGATACGCGCATTGAATTCCTGTTCTGAATCAAGTGATTCGCGATATGCACTTTGAATTCCTGTTCTGAATCAAGTGATTCACAATACGCATTTTGAATTCCTGTTCTGAATCAAGTGATTCGCGATACACGTTTTGAATTCCAGTTCTGAAAAAAGTGATTAACGATACGTGCATTGAATTCCTGTTCTGAATCAAATGATTCACGATACGCGTTTTGAATTCCTGTTCAGAAAAAAGTGATTCGCAATACGCGCATTGAATTCCTGTTCTGAATCATGTGATTCGCAATACGTGCTTTGAATTCTTGTTCTGAATCAAGTGATTCAAGATACGCGCTTTGAATTCCTGTTCTGAATCAATATGTGATACGCGCTTTGAATTCCTGTTCTGAATCAAATGATTCGCAATATGCGCATTGAATTCCTGTTCTGAATCAAGTGATTCGCAATACGTGCTTTGAATTCCTGTTCTGAATCAAGTGATTCGAGATACGCGCTTTGAATTCCTGTTCTGAATCAATATGTGATACGCGCTTTGAATTCCTGTTCTGAATCAAAGGATTCGCAATACACGTTTTAAATTCCAGTTCTGAAAAAAGTGATTAACGATACGTGCATTGAATTCCTGTTCTGAATCAAATGATTCGCGATACGCCCTTTGAATTCCTGTTCTGAATCAAGTGATTCGCGATACGCACTTTGAATTCCTGTTCTGAATCAAATGATTTGCGATACACGTTTTGAATTCCTCTTCTGAATCAAATGATTCGTGATACGCATTTTGAATTCCTGTACTAAATCAAATGATTTGCAATACACTATTCGAATTCCTGTTCTGAATCAAGTGATTCACGATACACGCATTGAATTCCTGTTCTGAATCAAGTGATTCACGATACACGCATTGAATTCCTGTTCTGAATCAAGTGATTTGCGATACACGCATTGAATTCCTGTTCTGAATCAATATGCGATACACACTTTAAATTCCTGTTGTGAATCAAATGATTCGCAATACGTGCTTTGAATTCCTGTTCTGAATCAAGTGATTCGAGATACGCACTTTGAATTCCTGTTCTGAATCAATATGTGATACGCGCTTTGAATTCCTGTTCTGAATCAAATGATTCGCAATACGCATTTTGAATTCCTGTTCTGAATCAAGTGATTCGCGATACACGTTTTAAATTCCAGTTCTGAAAAAAGTGATTAACGATACATGCATTGAATTCCTGTTCTGAATCAAATGATTCGCGATACGCGTTTTGAATTCCTGTTCTGAATCAAGTGATTCGTGATACCCGTTTTGAATTCCTGTTCTGAATCAAATGATTCGCGATACGCCCTTTGAATTCCTGTTCTGAATCAAGTGATTCGTGATACGCACTTTGAATTCCTGTTCTGAATCAAATGATTTGCGATACACGTTTTGAATTCCTCTTCTGAATCAAATGATTCGTGATACGTGTTTTGAATTCCTGTTCTGTATCAATATGCGATATGCATTTTGAATTCCTGTTCTAAATCAAATGATTTGCAATACACTATTCGAATTCCTGTTCTGAAACAAGTGATTTGCGATACACGTTTTGAATTCCTGTTCTGAATCAAATGATTTGTGATACACGGTTTGAATTCCTGTTCTGAATCAAGTGATTTGCGATGCACGCATTGAATTCCTGTTCTGAATCAATATACGATACGCATTTTGAATTCCTGTTCTAAATCAAATGATTCGTGATACACTATTTGAATTCCTGTTCTGAATCAAATGATTCGTGATACGCGGTTTGAATTCCTGTTCTGAATCAACTGATTTGTGATACACGGTTTGAATTCCTGTTCTGAAACAAGTGATTTGCGATACACGTTTTGAATTCCTATTCTGAATCAAATGATTTGCGATACATGGTTTAAATTCCTGTTCTGAATCAAATGATTTGCGATACGCACTTTAAATTCCTGTTCTGAATCAAGTGATTCCGGTTCTCCCATTAGCACTTTTAGCATAGCGTAGCATAAATCATTGAATCTGATTAGACCGATAGCATCTCGCTCAAAAATGACCAAAGAGTTTCCTATTTAAAACTTGACTCTTCTTTAGTTACATTGTGTACTAAGACAGACAGAAAATGAAAAATTGTGATTTTCTAGGCTGATATGAATAGGAACTATTCTCTCATTCCAGCGTAATAATCAAGGAATTTTGCTGCCGTACAATCAGATTTAATTATTTATGCTAAGTTATGTCAAAAGTGCTACCGCTAGACCTGGAAATTGGCTGAATGTATTCAAAAACTGTAAAACTCATCTATTTAACTCTAGTTGGAAAATTAGCCTATTTTCAAAAAAGCGGAGTGTTCCTTTAAGTGCAGTGTGATTCAATAAACACTAAAATAACAAAGAAGAGAAAAAAGTGTTGTCCAAGAGTCCATCTGGTACTCAAAAAACTATGTGTGCTCCAGAAAGGGAGTTAAGTGCAGATCACTGAGGATGGATTTTATCACAAACACATACCATCCCAAACAGGCCTTTTGGAATCCTAAAGAATGCATTTGTGTTTCTTGATATGTAGCCCTGCAAATAAAGGTTTTTAAAATACTACACTCTATGTGAGTGTCCGAATGTGGAATTTTGTCTCTTCTATGCAATAGAACAATTGTAATCATGAACACTTAAATACAGTGGGTGGCTATGGCATTGTGTGCATAGCAGGGTTATTATCTTTAAAACTAAAACTATTGCATGTTTGTTAACTAAAATAAAGCTAAAAAGTCACACAAAAAACTAAAGCTAGATGAAAATTAGAAACTAATGGAAAAAGCTGCAACAAGTTTGAATTAAATCATGCATTACTAAATAAATCTAAAAGTGAAACTCAAAATTCTCAGCTGTGACCACTGACTTTGAATAGTACATGCTGAGGCTATAACACCTGTAAGCAAGACATGTGTCTGCATATTTGTAACTCAATCCCCATCACTGCGGTTAGAACATCTTGTTACTCAGTCGCTTATAAGCTGGGGCTTTTTCTTTTCTCTTCTCTTTGACTTACATGATATCTAATTCTAATTCATTTTTAACCTAATCTTTAGTATTTGCTTCAAGCAATCACTAATTAAACCAATTTTAACTTTCATGATCCATTTTTGTTGTCTGCAGACTTTACTCATGGACAGACGTGTAAACTTGCTACCTCATCTTAGACTGGCTCCATATAGTCACACGCTGAGGAAAGTTACTGGATATAAAAACACAAAATCATAAAATATAACCTTTAGTATTTGCGCCATCACAAATGTCATCACAATTGTATGTAAATACCTACTTTTATACCCAAGCTTAACATCTTTTTTAACAATAAGCCATATTTAAATTCCCTGAAACACATTCAGAATAATCTGCTTCAGAAATGCTTACAGAAAAGTTCATGCAATGCATAAATGTGGCTCCTCCACTCCATCATACAAAAAGCTTTTGCAACACACATATTGCCTGATGCATGTGAGAATGAAACATTTAGCAACACTCATAGAGTTTCAGCACAAAAACATCAGTAATGAACAGACATTTGGACTTTTGAAATATAGCATATAATAGCAAATCCCCCTGTTCAGCATCACTGCACTCACCCCAGTCCTCCCTGACACTGTTTCCCAATACTGAATAATGGGCTGTTATTGTTTTTCGACTGAGCCAGGTCAAAGTCATGCAGTAAGAGATAAAGCTAGGTCAAGAATTTAATTAATCAGTTTTCCAGTCCCAAATTACTCACTTTGGCTAAGGCAAGCAAATGGTGTCAAAAAGAAGTGTACTTTCCCTGCATTGGGATTTTCCAATAAAGCAGGGCCTCAGACTTCCAGTACCACTCGAGATATTCCCAATACTTAGAGGGAAATGGCAGGATCAGGACATCCTGTGGATTTCACAGATATAAAAAGGGAAATGTGTGGATGTGTTTAGAGTATCAGGCTCGCTAAAAGGTCTAGGTTAAGCATATACTTTTATAGGATAATGTTTTAGAGCTAAATGAAAACACAGCTGACAGGAAGGCTGTCCACCATCAAATCTTTGTTGGATTACATTATAAGAAGTGTAGGATAGTTGGACATTTACATTTAGCAGGCACTTTTATAATTACAAATGAGCATCACAAGCAAATAATCACAATCAACAGTACTTTCAGTACTGCAATGAAATAAACTGGAATAAAAGTAAAAGAGAAAGTAGAAAGATAGAAGATTTATTTATAGGGGATGTGGTTGTAGGCTCAGTAGCGTTTACCCACCACACAAAGCACACAATTCCATGGGGCCCCCATGATTTCCCCCAAGGTTCTCCACCCCAATAACCCCCTACACCCCCCGCCCAGGTCATGTCGCAATCGTGATTTCCCACGAGGAGGAAGGAAGGCAATTTTTTCCACGATCGCAAATTCTCCCGAGTTGGAAGGAAGGAGCGCAGTAGACAGGAACGCAGTAGGAACGTCACAATCACTACCACCCACCACTCCCCTCGACCACGGGATTTGCTTAGGGCCCCCCATAAAGTAAACACGCCCCTGTGTAGGCTCCCAGAAGTCACTGTGTGAGTCATCACATATGATTGTATTTTATATGAAAAACTTTTTCTTCTAAGTTTTATCATCACACAAATTGTGTAGCATTTTTTGTTATGTTTGCTGTCTGTTTTTATTGACAGATCACTAACAATGTACTCATCATGTGTCATTCATGTGGCTGTAAAAAATTTGAAGGTGCAAATAAAACAAAGATTATTGTCTCTTTCTAATTATAATTTTGTGACAATGTACTTGCAAGTTCTGATTGAAAATTGTTTTTGCTTTTTGTAGTTTTTTGGTGAATATCCTAAATGTTTTTGGTGATTATTCTAAATGTTAAGAAGAACATTTTGCTAGCTCAACCCAACAGGCACAGGACGAATGTCAGGCAGATGATGCATTTTGGTTGAAAATGAAAATCAGGTTGACAACAGATTGACGTCAACATCCAATGTCGGACAGATGTTGTGTTTTGGTTGAAAATGAAAACCGGGTTGAGGTCAGAATCCACCATCAGATTGACGTTGACCTCCAACGTTGAACAGACATTGCGTTTTGGATGAAAATAAAAACTGGGTTGACATCAACCTCCAATGTCAGACAGACGTTGTGTTGTGGTCACCATACCTCATGACTAAATGTCAGCATTTTATGTCAATATGACGTTGACTTGAGACATTGGCTTGACGTTGGATTTTGGTTAGTTAATGCCAAAACCTAAAAATAACAAAAGATCAACATCAACTGAAGTTACATTTTGATCTAACATTGCAACCTAAATAAACCCAAATATCAACATCTTATGACATTGTGTGCCTGCTGGGAAGTGGCTTAATGTTTACATTTAACTAAATGAAATATATAATAAATAATATATAATATATAAGGAACACAACAAGAATACAAGAAACTATGATTAACAAATAAGTAACAGCACTCAGTTGAACGTAGTAGTTCACTATTAGCTAATCAGTAACTACTATTTTTTTATATCTGCTGGAGAACTACTAAGAACTACTATATACATGTTAATAGTTCATGTGAATAATGCAAAATGTATAATTAATTCTAAAGTGAAGCTCATGGTAACACTAGTAATGACTCAAGAGTTACCAAATCCGTCAAAAGGAATTATTAATTATTTGGATCAGTATTTTTAAGTGAAGGTCATGATAACTCCCCAGTAATGAATAAAGTCAATAAAAAACTATTGAGGTTTTTGTAAGGTTCTGGATAGTAATACTTCCCATGGCTTTGGTAACACTTGAGTCATTACTAGTGGGTTACCATGATCTTCACTTTAGAATACAGATTCAAATAATTAGTAATTCCTTTAGAAAGATGTAGTAACACTTGTGTCATTCATCACTATCCAAAACCTTACACATAGCTCAAAAGCTTACAATGATTTCAGTCATTACTAGAGCGTTATCATGATCTTTACTTTAGAATACGGAACCAAATAGTAATCCTTTCTGAAAGATTTGGTAATTCTTGAACATTACTTGTGGGTTACCATGATATTTACTTTAGAATGAATTATATATTTTGCATCATTCACATTATGATCCTGTATAATTCTTAGTAGTTCTTTGCGAGATATGAAAAAAAAATAATAGTTACTGATTAGCTAATAGCGAAGAACCTAAATCAACAATAAAAACAAGACTTTCATGAAGTCACTAATCTCCTTTGCGATTTTTTTCCTCCTCTAATGTTTTTTTTTTTTTCTTTTCTTTTCTCATGTCTGTTTATGTTTCTTGCTGCTACAAATAAACTTGCCTTGCCCTTGCCCAGATCTGTGAAGCGTGATAGATGCGCAGGAAAGCACTGAACTGTGCATATGCTCCGCCCCAAGCTCAAGCTCATGAGCGCCTATAAAACTGGGTCCGTTATTTCCACAGATCGTTTAATTCTAAATGTTTGAAAGAAGATCGAATTGAAATTCTGCGTTTTCTTTCATACGCCTCCGATATCACCATAGATTTGTTTTTCTTTCTCAGAAGATATGACAAAAAAGCTCGGAATGCTAAAACTTTTTAAAAGGCATCATGAAAAGAACAATATTCCAGGTAGGACGATTGAATGCTTATTAGATCTCTTAGTAACGTTTTAGTGTTGCTATTAGCGTGAATAGCCTTTTACTAGCATGTAGGCTGTTTGTTTACTCATACTACTACAATAACTAATATACTTACTATTAATAAGTGGCAAATTAGGAGTTTACTGAGGGAAAACTCTTAGTAAGTACTGAATGTGTTCTCCCTAGTCTATGAAATACAATCAGGAGTGTTCAATAGTCAATCATATTTAAAAAATATTATTTATTGAAGCACAACAAATGTAACCTTATTTTGTAGACCTATGTGCAGAGAGTCATCTTGTTTGTAGTAAAGATTTGCATTGAAATTCAACATTGTACAGCAAAATAATATTATTTAAAGACTTTTTTGTCCAGTGTTTAATTATGGAGTCTGCATTAAATCAATTTACTGTCAATTTCAACCCACTTTAATAAGAATTTTAAGTGTCATTTTTAAAATGTGTATTATAGGTGTTATAAATGTATTTATATATAAGTGAAATCAGTTATTTTACTGATCATTTATTTAAAGTTAATTACTGAAAATGATGTTTTTACAGTCATTAAAGTGCATCACAAATGAGATGATATCTCATATTTTAACTAGGCTATACATGAACACAATGGAAATCATACTATTTTTCATATACATTACACTATATGAATGCTTTTTAAAATTATAAAATCCAACTTTGCTTGTGCACAGTCAGAAAAGCATCTTTTTTTTCTGTTTTCCACAGCGGTTCCAACTTTTAAGCAGAATCTACAAGCATGCCGCTTTGTGGACGCAGGGAAACAGCTGATCACCCGAGAAGACCGTCTGTTTGAGTTGAAGCAGGATGGGATTGGATCCAAAATGAAGCTGGTGGAAGAGGAGGAAGATTCAGAGGCTCGACTAGCAAAAGACTATGAGGAGTGGCTGGAGTTGGTGATGCATAAACTGGAAAATTCCCTTGACATCCAGAGTCCTGATGAGCAGGAGTTACTGAAAGAAGCAGTCCAAGCCATGCTGCAGGAGGAGGAGCAGGACATGCGCTGGGAAGGGTTTCAAGAAAACGGACGCCCACCATGGAGACCGAGGAAGTGTAAACAGAACCACGAGGCTCTGCTGGAGGGACTTGTTAAGAGGAGGATGGAAGAAGCATCATTAAACTCAAGTGTTGAGATGCATTCCTTTCCGATCATTTGCAAAGCCAAACGACTGGAAGAAGACTTACTAAAAGTTGTGACATGGGTGAGCAGCTGCTATCCAGAACAGGAGAATGTGTGCCAGTTTTATGCCACACTGTACCATAAGATCTTCAGTGCAGAACTGAGAGAAGTCGCAGAATACACACTGTGTGACAAGGACTGCGTCCTTTTATTGCAGCTGGTGAACGAGGATTACCCCAAGTAAGAGACGCAAATGACACTATACTGTTTTATCTCATATTGTCTTATCACATGTAATGGCCCTGTATGCACCATGTTCCTTTTTAATTGCATTTATTTATTCATTTATTTATTATTTTTTTATTTTTTTTATTGTGATCAAAACAACATGATTTTCCTCAGAATTTTTCCTAGCTCAGGAGCCTTTTTTCAGTTTGCTTTTATTTATATATCAATATTTTATTAGATGTTTCTCTTAGAGCTACTTGGTTAAAATAGAATTGGAAACAAATGAGATAATAATTGACATACAGATAATTTAGTCTATACATTGGTTATTAGATATTAAAACTTTTGAAAGGATAGTTTTCCAAAAAATAAAAAAATATATATTGAAAGAATCTTTTTGAAAAAAATAATTTATTTATTTTTGGCCATACAATGAAAGTCTGTGTGGCCTAATATTGTTTTGGACTTCATTAACTTTTATTGTGTACAAAAACATTATTCCAAACAACTTTTTTTATATTAAGCAGAAGAATGTCAGTCAATACAATAGCTTTTGAATGACATGAGGGTGTGTAAATGATGACAGCATTGCCATTTTTTGGTGAACTATCCCTTAAAATGGTGGGTGGTAATACAGTTTTTCATAGTTAATATACTTTGTCTTTCTTTGTTTGCAGTATTCTAAATGGCGAAAAGATAAAAAAGGTGATTGATCAAACAAAGCTTGATCCGTTGCTTCCTGAAGACATGATTGCACCAATGGAACAGCAGTTTTTGACCACATTCGAGGTTTGATACTTTATGATACCTTCAAATGCTATAAAATCTCAAAATTGACCAGTGCATAAAAAAAAAAATAATAATAATAATAATAATAATGTTTTGCCTGTAAAATCTTGCCATAGATGTGCTTCCAGCAAAAAAGCTTAAGTTTTAATTTTCTCACATTGTTGTTAGAGGGAGGTGAGCACCTGCCTTCACAAAATTCTGGACAGAGAAGAAACAGCCTGGAAGGAGGGAGAACTTCCACAACTGAGGGACCAGGTGTACTGCTGTGATCAGGCCATTGATGTCATCCAGGTAATTAAAAGAGGAAAAATAACCCATTCTTTATCTTTATCAAATAATGGCTTTCTGGAGGTAACATACATATCTATTTTCCCCCACTTTTCCTAGTGCATTCATATAAATGTAGAGTGTGCTCAAAAAGTGCTAGGCAATGAGGCAAAAGCACAGAGGATCACATGCCAGATGAGAAATTTCCTGACAGAGTGAGTATTAAGCTATTTAACTAAATGGCTTTATATTCATTTTTAATTATTCTTGCTTTAAAGGGATAGTTCACACAAAAATTTAATTTTGTCAGTAATTACTTACCCTATGTTCAACCCGTAAGACCTTTGTTCATCTTAAGAATACAAATTAAGATATTTTTGATGAAATCCGAGAGCTTTCTGACCCTGCATAGACAGCTACACAACTGGCACATGCAAGACTCAGAAAGGTAGTAAGGACATTGTTAAAATAGTCCATGTAACATCTGTGGTTCAACCTTAATTTTATGAAGCTACGAGAATACTTTTTGTGTGCACACAAAAGGTATTTTCATAGCTTCATTACATTACGGTTCTCAGATTTTATCAAAAATATCTTAATTTGTGTTCCAAAGATGAACGAAGGTCTTGTGGGTTTGGAACGACATGAGGGTAATTAATGAGTAATTTATGAGTAAATTTATACATTTTTTGGTGAACTGTCCCTTTAATTCTGTTCTTTTGAATATATTAACACAGATGATTATAATTAATTCAATTTCCATCCCTAAAGTTACAAAGCATTTCATGCGAAGGTCATCAGGAGCAGGCAGACCAACACTGAGGCCGTTTTGATGGTCAACCTTTCTTTCCTCATACAGTGCAGGTGCTTGTCACTTTTATTCAGTTGAAACATCATATCAAACCTTTTTGAATTTGTGTCTAAAGTGTTTTTTTTCTCTCTTCCACACAGGGACTACATTACAAAGAAAGCACATCTGTTCCCTGAAGATGTCAAAAGTGATTGTCTCTCTTTATTGGCTACCATGATAGAAAACAGCCATCGTCACTTCACTTCTAATATGCTTATGGAACTTAAGGTAAAAACAAAACTTAGTTTCTTTCACTGTTTATGTAATAAAAAATAAAAAAAACTTATTATTTGCCAGTGTTCTGTCAAACTTTTAGCATATATATGTTTCAAGAGAGTTATGAATATTGATGTCTTTTTCTTAATATATAAATATAGACAATTCTGTTAAAAAGTTTGGGGTTGCACAGTTGTGTTTTCAGGATTATTTTATGAATAAAACAGCATTTATTTGAAATAGAAACATTGTGCACAATTATACATGTCTTTACATTTCACTTTTGATCAATTTAGCTCATTTTGCTTAAAATTCTTTTTAATGGTAGTAAATATAAAAATATGTAAATACACTACCAATCAAGTTTTTGAACAGTAAGATTTTTTTAAAGAAGTTTCTTACGTGCACCAAGCCTGCATTTATTTGATCCAACGTACAGCAAAAACAGTAAAATTCTGAAATATTTTGACTGTTTAAAATAACTGTTTTCTATTTGAATATACTTTAAAATGTAATCCATGTAAAAAAAAAAATACTCCAGTCACATGATCCTTCAGAAATCATTCTAATATATTGATTTTTAATTATTATTAGCAATATTTAAAACTTTTCAGGATGCTGGGATGAAGAGAAAGATTCAAAGATCTGCATTCAAAAGCTTTGATTTCTCAGAATGATCATGTGTTTGGAGTAATGATGCTAAATTTGAAATCACAGGAATAAATTACACTTTAAAATGTATTCTAATAGAAAACTCTTATTTTAAATAGTAAACATTTTGTGCTATTTTTTATGTTTAAGTTTAAAAATGTTACTGTTTTTGCTTTACTTTGGATCAAATAAATTCAGGCTTGGTGAGCAGAAGAGACTTCTTTAAAAAACATGAAATATCTTACTGTTCAAAAACTTTTGACTGGTAGTGTATTTTATTTGAAAAAGTAACTACTCAACTGTAAAATCATATTTTCACACCTCTGGCCCCAAGTACTGTATGTATTTTAATATTTATATATTTAATACATATAATCTGTATAGATAACTGAGTTTTCCACTAGCTTATGGCTATAAATAAACCAGAGCCTAATCTAAACCAACATGACAGATTTTCATTGTTTTCAAAACCCCTCATTGAGGTTTATCTTGGCAGTGAACAAACTCACATGAGCAGTTGGCTGCTACATCCTAATTCTTCCATTGTATACAAAAAGCCTAAATATTACCTTTTATGAACTGCTTGTCTAGTTCATATGATAGGGCACAATAAATGGTTGCTTAAGCAGATCCAGATCAAAGTGAAAGTGAAAAGTGAAAGTGACAAGATGTGAGGCCAAGTATGGTGACCCATACTAGGAATTTGTGCTCTGCATTTAACCCATCCAAGTGCACACACACAGTAGTGAACACACACACACACACACACACCAGTGGGCAGCCATTGCATTGCTGCGGCGCCCGGGGAGCAGTTGGGGGTTCAGTGCCTTGCTCAAGGGTCTCACCTCAGTCGTGGTATTGAGGATGGAGAGAGTGCTGGATATTCACTCCCCCCACCGTCAATCCCTGCCGGACCTGGGACTCAAACTCGCAACCTCTTGATTACAAGTCATATGCAATAAAATAACAATGTGTCAATGTATGTGTTTCTGCAGGACTTGTACAGGAAGGTGGGTTCCAGCGAGTGGCTCAAGAACAGTGATGGTATATGTGAAGAGCTGCTTGCAAAGCTGGATGGACATATTCAGAAATTCAACAACTTGGACAAAATATGTTGCCAGGTATAAACATATCAGTCAAATTGTCAGATTGATTTGCTAAGTTATTAATTAGTCCATTTCAGATTGATTGACTGATTCATTTGATGGCTAGGAGCTGCTGGGGGGAATGCATAAGGAGTTTCTAGCAGAATATGTCCGGAAAATGATGAAGCGGAAGATCAAACTTTCAAATAAAGAACAGCAACAGATGGCAGCATCATTGCTCTGCATAAACAGCGAACGCATGCATACATACTTCACTGAAGCTGTAAGTACACATGCCCTACTTCAAGGTCATTGTTTTGTTCAAATACTGTCTTTTATGTGCAAAAAATAAATAAATAAATGAATAACAAAAATGTAATGATTGCTTTCAATAATAAGGCACTGTCTGATTAATAAATCCTCATTAATTCCTTATTACAGGGATCAAATATGGATTGGTTGAAAGACATTGTTCCCAATTTAGCGGGTCTGCTGAAACTACAGGATCCAGACAGTATAAAGCTAGAGCTGGTAACTCTGATGAAGCTTTACCCTGATCTCAGGTATGGTGGTTTCTGCTGTGCAAATATTTATGCAAAATGTTCGCTGCACTTTTCTAATATCTGTGTTCTTGTTACAGTGAGCGTCATATTTCTGCTTGGCTGAGACTCAAGGGAAATCTTTCTCCGTCAGACCTGAAAAATATCCAGAAGAGTGTCACTTGCAGCCAGTTCAGTGAAACACAGGACTCAATCCAGCTTAGCAAGAGCTTCTTTTCCATTGTGAAGACCAAATGAACTTTACTTCATAACATTGCTTGTTTATATTTGCTTGCTTTTGTAGAATTGCTCATGCTCAGGCATTTAGCAATCATTTTGTACATAATGAAATGTTTTGTGAATAAAATGGTGAATCACCATTTTTTCATTTTGTGTTATTCCTTTGATATTCGTCTGTTTTTACTTTCCAGTGTACCATTGTAATGTGGAGTATGAAAAATAAACTTCAGAGAATTTATGGTAACCGTGTCTTGTCATCAGCATCAAATAACTGTAAGCTGTGTGCGGTTATTACTGGATTATGGGAATGCCTGTAACAGACTTCTACAAACAGGATATGGTGTGATAAGTTCAAGTGTGCAAGTTAAACTTCGGAAACACACCTGCTGTCACAATACATGTGTAGTTCCTGAAAGAGTCTGTTAATGAAGATTTCCCGACAAGCTGTATCCTCTACAGGAACACAGGATATAGTTGTAGTGTGCATATTTTTACCTCCTGCTTCCTATCCTTACAAAATAACTGTCAATCAATCATACAGACACACAATGCAGATGCATTTCAAAAGCAATGCATTCTAGCAGATCGGAGAAAACCAAACATCAATACTCTGTTTTTAAAAAAAAAACAAACAAACAAAACAAAAAACAATTATGTCTTTTATTGAGGTACCAAGCGTTGTTATACAGTACCACTGACTCTTGTATGATGAAATAATCATACAGAGCAGAAACACTGAGTCCTATTTTTAACTAACCAATATAAATATTAAATAATATAACATTAATTTAAATTCATACTTGGACATGCTACAATCCTCTTTTGTAACAATGCAAACAGTAGCAGTCAAAATGAATAACAGTGAAAATTCTATTATTATAAAAAAAGAGTACCAAAAAGGGTAATTAATTTTTCTCCAGTGGTCCGAAGTAAAATCAAAAAGTCATTAGGTACAAACAAATACTGTATCTGATGAAAGCATAAATATACCCATATAAACAACTAACGTTCATAATTGAATGTCACAAAACAGTCATGTCATTGAATTATACTTGTAAACAAAGGTTTTACAATGGTGGCTGATGGTGTTATTCACATGAAAGAAAACAGCAAAGTCCCTTCAGAGGCTGACAGGTGAAGCATCTAGGTTTTGGATTGAGGCAAAGGTCCCGACTCACATTCAGGACTTCCTTCACCTGTCGCTCTGATAACACCTTCTTCCAGCGCAGCAAACCAGGTACATACTGCTCGCTGCAAAATAATCAGAAGAAGACTTCACTGCACTGTCTGATGAAAACAAAATCACTCTCACAAATACTAATATAACATAGATTTCCAGACATGTATTACATGTACAAGGATATACTAAGCTCTATGTTAGTGTTACTGGCTGTTTACCTGTCCTGAGGGAAATCTTTGAACAAATGACAACAGGTAATCTTCAGTGCTTCTACATCATCGCAAAACAAAATTTCACTCATTCTCTGAAGGAGAC
Source organism: Cirrhinus molitorella (assembly GCA_033026305.1). Lineage (NCBI taxonomy): Eukaryota > Metazoa > Chordata > Actinopteri > Cypriniformes > Cyprinidae > Cirrhinus > Cirrhinus molitorella. The sequence goes on from CM065126.1 coordinate 17,148,194, forward strand.
GGTTCCTCTTGTCATCACTGCCATTCTGTAAAACAGATACATTGGATTCATTGTAGACATTGTAGACTGCATTGCATTGATGCTGTGGCTAATGTTAAATGAGCCGTACTTTTGGGAATTGATTGTCACTGTCAAAGTTCTTTTTAAGTTAATTTAATCAATCCTGAAGGCATTGTATGGATAATTTAGTTGGCATTGCATCACTTGTTTAAAAAACCAATGGCAGAAATTAGTTCCCTCAACCCATGTTGTTATTGTATTCATGTGATTTGAACCATAGGGATATACAGTCATGTAAAAAAAAAGTTAGGACACCTTATTGAATTCCATGGTTTTCTGTATCAGGACATAATATAATATATATATATATATATATATATATATATGTGTGTGTGTGTGTGTGTGTGTGTGTGTGTGTGTGTGTTACTTGGCAGGTCTTAAAATTTGACTTTGGGCTTATTTTGTAGCCACAGGACCTGGGACCATGGTCATTGAGGCGACTATGAACTCCTCTGTATACCATGGTAACCAAAGTTAAATGTGAGGCCATCCATCCGACAGCTAAAGCTTGACCAAAACTAGTTCATGCAACAGGACAATGATCCCAAGCACACCAGCAAATCTACAACAGAACGGCTGAAAAGAAAAAAATCAAGGTGTTGCAGTGGCCCAGTCAAAGTTCAGACCTCATCCTGACTCAAATGCTGTGGTGAGAGCTGTCCATAAACAAATGTCCACAAACCTCAATAAACTACAGCAACATTGTAAAGAAGAGTGGGCCAAAATTCCCACAGAACAATGTGAGAGACTGATAAAGTCTCAGGAAATTATTACTTATATTATATATATATATCGTCGCTGTCGGGCGGAAACCTCGTATGTCCAAATTTTGTAAATTTCATATTTTTTCACAAATCGATGCTATTGGTCAGTGCCCACGTGGATCTGTAATTTTTACAAATTATTAACTAATCTAAAGTGTTGAAAATAGCTTGAGAGCAAATCTCTTAACTCATTTGAACACTTCAGCTGTCTGAGAAGAGCTCGTATCTCCACCTTTTCTTCACTCCGCTGGAGCGTCGGGGCATATGTCCCCTTCCATCTTCTTGTCACAAAGCACCGGCAAAAATAATTAGCATTGAATGTGTCGGTGGAAACAGTAAGGAGATATTTGAATGATCCATTAATAAACTAATGTATTCTGAGATAATGTCGCAAAGACCCTGACTCGCAATCTCTTCTTTGGACGCAACTTTTGAAGGAAAGCATCTTTCCGGATTACATAATGAAAGCGTTTTTTTCTGATTTGTTTTATTTCGTTAAGTAATAATTTAAAGCTTTCTATTTATTTATTTATTTATTTATTTATTTGTCATGTTTGTGAGGCATGTAGCCTATTCGCTGAAAAATGTGATCGCGCTGACTCCTCATGTCCTCCTGCAAAGCGATTTCAGCTTCTCCTCTTCAAAAACAATATTCACATAATAGCGCACATTTATCTAGGTTTAATGTTTAAACTAAAATTGTTCTATAGCTACTTTAACTGTTTTAGATCTATAGATTTTATTTTATGCAATCGTAGCCTAATGATTTAGGCAAAAAGGCAAAAGTCTTCCGCTGGCCGCTGTTCGTAAAAAACAAACAAACAAACAAACAAACAAACAAACAAACTGATATTAAACGAACAAAAAAATGCTCCAAAAGTTTTTCTAAATTAACTTAATAAGAAAACGAAACGAAATATAACCACTTTGGCATTACATACAAAACGTAAACAGCAGTAGGAAGCTGTTCTGGAAGAATTAAGGGGAAAAAAGACGAACTCAGTTTTTTTGTATTGCATCATAGCTCTTAAACCTTTAAAATAGAGTTTAGGAAGATGTATGTAACCACAGTCGTTAGCTTTGGTTAACTATTGAAGCCTTTTCTCTTGTCAAAAGGCTCAATGCGACCGCAGACTTTGTTTGCCTGCAGATTAATATCCGCCTATTAGACAGCTTATTGTTTTATTTTGGTATTGCATCACTCATAGCTCTAACGTTTAAAATAGAGTTTAGGAAAATGTATGTAACCACAGTCGTTAGCTTTGGTTAACTATTGAAGCCTTTTCTCTTGTCAAAAGGCTCAACGCGACCGCAGACTTTGATGAACACTGCTGGCAGCAGCGAAGTCTGTGTCTGTACCATTCTTATCAATGACGGCGTAATCTCGTATCTCCCTGCTCCCAAGTCATAAAACCTCGTATCTCCGATAAAACATGATTTTGGGGAAATGTTGTCTTAATGTTGGTACACAACAGTGTATGATAGCAATATATGGTATAATACCAACTTTAACGACATATATATCGACGATATATAATATATATATACTTGGGCCTTTTACTACCATTATGAGTGCTATTAAGTGTAGTATTATTACATTTTAAAATAAGAACTTCTATAGATCAAAATGGATCAGGAAAATAGCCCTCAAAAGTACCATTTTAAAAAATAAAATTTCTTTATTGGCAACTTTATATGGTTTTATGAGTGTTGAATGTAATGGATTTTTACCAGTTCAGTGAATGTGCTGTGCAAACTGACAGCGTTCTCTCTCATCCTTTCTCCAACATTTCCCCATCTCTTCTCTAGCCGTCTGAATTCGCTCTTCATCAGGCAATCCAGATACACGCGTGAAACACAGTCATTGGAGACATTCACAAAGATCTTTCAGAAAGAAAGTGGGGCAGAGGAGCAGAGAATAAGTGTAAAAGATTATGAAAAGCTTGAAGATTTTTTTTTTGGACTGAGAATTTGAGCAAAGAACCAACCTCCCGAATCTCCTTTCCAACATTATTCTGAGGCAGAGATGCACACTGCTGTTGGATCGCTTTTGTCAGCATTTGAATTTGCACACCTTCTTCTTTGAAATAACGTCTTAAAAAGTCCTAGAAATGTACATTTACAAAGAAGCACTAGTTATTTTCAGGATTTTCTTGATTTTGATCTATTACAAAAACAAATGGACACAACTGCAAAACGCTGCCCTCTAGAGTGCATAAACACAATGCGTCTTTATTGTTTGTCATAGTGGCTTTATTATGTATCATGAACAAACACAACCATTTTTCCATAATTATCACTCTAGGTTTGAAAAGCATTGTTCAGTGCTACTTCATAATATTTACTATGTAAACCAACTGAACCTTATTAAAAGTGTTACCACTTAATTGTTGAAAAAACATATGTAAGCTAACAAATATCAATCTCTGTTAATGCCTGGGGCGTTCCCTTGAATTTGGGAAATCCCTCTACTTTCCATCCTTACATAAACTGTTGATGATGAAATGAAGTTACCTGTGCTAAGTGTTTCATCATCTTCTGCACAATAGACAGAACGTAATCCTCCAGCTCCTCTAACATGAGGATGATGTTTGAGAAGTCATCACTGTTGTTTATAGCCGGATTGTTGAGTCGAGGAGCAAAAAATCTATGACAAAATAAATATATGCATGAAATTGCTTTTTTTCTAATGGCAGAATAACAGTTCTGTGGTTGCCTGTGTATGAACCCAATGCATTAGAAAATAGAAGTCACCTGAGTTGCCTACAGGTGCTGATGAGCCGAAACAGATGCATAGAATTTTTCTTCAGGTGTTGTTGTTTTTCCAAGTGTTTTTTCTCTGCATACACATACCTAGGAAAAACAAATAGGAACTGAAGTAAAAGTTCATATTAATATTCATTTTGGTACATTTTTTTATGAAGAAAAGAATAAACAAATATGCAATAAATACATTGATAATGTGAAGACATTTTAGACACTTACTCCTGAACAAAATGATGAAGCTGTTTAAGGCAGAGTGTTTGTGCCGTACACATCAGCATGTGACTGAATTCTTTAGATCTTTGAATAACAGCATTCAGACACTGTAAAGACATAAAATAAGAGTGCAATAAATTATTTTATTAAACATATTAAATCCTCTTTGCATAACCAAGACAAAAAATGAGCATTGTTTTCGTTACCTGAGTGACATCTAAGTGAACTCTGATGAAAGTTTCCTCATCCATTGAGTCTTCATTATGTCCATGTTGCTCATCATAGCACAGGATGTTCTGTAGAGTCGTGGAGATGTCATTCTGTGGCAATTAAAATGGCGAAGTGACTCATATGTCATTGCTAAAAAATTTTTAGCCTAATACACTGTTAATACTTCTAACAAATAAAGATGAAGCATATTATGACCTTTAGTTTTGGCAGCAGTTTCCCTGTTGCTCTCTCAAACCATCCTGTCAACAGCAAAGGGTCGTACACTCTAAAGAACTGTGAGTCTGGACTGAAACATAAATTAGTTCATATATTAGTCTATAGTCCATGCTTCATTTGTTTATTACAAGTAAATTTACAGAAACAATGATCAGTTTTATACCTGAAGAAAACATCTCTACCCCACAGTAGAAGGCAGAAGATCTCTTTTACAGACAGATCTCTGTTTAGGAGCAGGTCCAGTTTGGTAAAGAGGTGACGGCTGTAACTGTCCATCAGATGAACTAGCAGCCCAGCATCTCTCAGTGCAGGTGTTAAACGATGCACCTCATCATATATCATGCTCTGTGCGCTCTTCAGAAAATCCTGTATCTGCTTTACCTGAGATCCTTGTGGTCCCTCTGCTGGCAGCATGGGAAAACATCTCTCCACAAACTGATCTATTTCCTGAAGGTACTCACAAAGCCTGTTTTGAGAGTAGCTGTCATTCAGTTTGCTCAGCGTTTTCAACACCTCAGCTGAAAAATCCTCAAAATCCTCAGGGGTTGATTGGTCACTCAAAATCTTTCTGAGAGTATTAAGCACTCTCTTGTTACTCGCTTCCACATCTACAGCAATGAGATCAGGAACTCCAGACTGCTGTGAACTGTATGCAGATGCATGTTCCCCTGTTAAAAGTTTAATTGACAGATAAGAGTGTGCATGGTAAAGAAAAAGGGTCCCAAGTTCATCTAAATTTTGGTTTCGTGTTTTGATAACATTTTCAAGTTAAGTGTAAATTTAATGTAACCATCAAATAAAAAAGTAACACATCTTCCTTACACTGTGATAGATGCGAATGCATGCATCTTGAACATTATTTTTAAATTCATGAATATGTTTTGAGAACAAAGTTAGCCCGAAATTAATAGACAAAAAAAAAAAAAGAGTACCACATGACAACAGTTTAAACACCAAAACCAAAATGTGATTCATCAAACCATGGCACCAAACAAACTGCTGCAAAACTTTAAACAATATGCTTGCATTGTATATCGATGGAAAGATGTTGGTTTTTCTGACAAATCCAAAGATGCTTACTTTCATAAATGACTGAGATCAATGTCTATTATAGAAAAATAAGCTGAGACTTACCATCTGTCTGCTCTATGGTTTTCATTAAAGGTTTTTCTTCATTCCCATTCCTTTTCTCCCGTCTAAACACGCTTGGCATTTTAATTTCCTTAAACTTCATACTTGACTGCGTCAAATGAAAAGGTTTGTCTAGGCTTGTCCAACAGAATACATCAGAGTAAATGATGAGTGCAGTGCAGTGCTCAAAGCAGGTACATTTGTGGGAGATTCCCCTCACGAATGAATGGCCAGCCAATGGCTTTGCAGCTTATATTGGTTGCTTGGTACTTTCCTCATACCTAATGGATTCTATGGACTTTGAGCTTAAAGGCTATGTGAAAGCTATGACACAACAGAAGAGAAAACAAATGTGAAACCTAGCCCTTGGGTGAATAGAAATGCTCACTATAATGTGTTATAAACTAATATCATCATATTGTACAAAAGACAATGTACAGTGGCAAGAAGTTACATTTTGGGAAATGAAAGCCTTGTGCTTATACTGAACTCACACACAAACATGGCAGAACAAGTGGCAGGAATGTGTTAAGACAGAATCCGTCTATTTCCCATCACTATGATGTAATGGCATGCTGACAAACCAACAGATTACCTTGTAGCACTTTAAGGCTACGTAAACCCTAAAGTCTACTGAATCATATTTGATACACAAATTTCAAAGGCTTCTAAATCAATCTAAATAAAACTTCGCATAAAAACCTGATGTATACAATCACATTACCTGCCTTCATGCCATCTGATTGATAGTTTTTACCTTTTTTTAGCAAGTAAAAGGCCAATTAGTGTTCTAAAATGTCCCTCTTCAGGTTGTTGTACATATATTTTATTGCAATTAAATCTTTGCTGATTTTTAAAAATTAAATGTAAAAATAAATTTCATATTCCTTCAGTTCCTACCCCCTCCAGCCAAAGTTGAGTGTGGTGGGAGCCTTCATGCACTTGCATTTCAGTCCCTACAATCCATGCAAACATGTTCTTACAAGGTCCATGCTGGCTTTTTGCGGGCACAGTGGGCTAGGGCCAGCCCACACCAAACCTAAACAGGTTTAGCTTTGGGCTTTGGGCTCACTGCAGGCTCTCTGTGAGCAGGTCACACTACCAGACTGTCCACATTAATTCCATAATTAATTAATCCCTGTTCAGGCCCAGAACAACTTTTATATCCCTTCTTTAGCCACTCAGTTGAACTTGAATGGCTCAAACCAAAAGATTTTTTAGAACCTGTTGTTTCAGATAGGCCAGGGATTCTCAAATCTGGCTTACAAGATCCACTTTCCAGCAGAGTTTAGTTGTAACCTTAATCAAACACACCTGAGCGTGGGTGAGTTTGATTAAAGTTCGAGCTAAACCCTGCAGTGAAAGTGGATCTCATGAGTCATATTTGAGGTGTAACAGACATGAGCCTGTTAAGAACTTTGTGGGCATTTTTCTTTCTTACCACTAGGGGTGCTAGGTTGTTTTATGTGTTCTTAAGTAAAGCCATGGTGGGTAGAGGGAGTTAGCAATAGCAAGTGGCAGTGCCAGTATGGCTCACCTGCTGAACACATTGTGCTGTGTCCGGATTGGGAAATGTGTCATTTCAAGCCCAGTCTAAAGGACTCATTTGTTTGTTTGTTTCTATTAAAAATTTACATTGCTGATGCTAAAGTTCTTTTCGACATGGGACCACCTTTATTTTTCATAGACTATATTTAACTGTTCCTGATTAGGAAGACTCTGGTGGCACACATTAACTTTCAAATGAAGAAACCCTACAATCTTACATTGCTTTGTTTGCTTTCTTTCTTTCTTTTTTATTTTTTGTACTTTTGTGTATTTATATTTTTGGTTATATGTAGCTGTATTAACCTGAATGTTTTCTATTTTTTATTTAATAAATCCATACCCACATAGCAAACGGTCTTGGCCCAAATGTGGCCTCAAGCTGGCTCTGCTGGCCTCCCATTTATTGGCTAACATGTTTGATATTAATCAGGGTGGCCCCGATTTGTGTCCAAGCAGATCGGGAGGTGCAAGATTTGATCTGAGAATGGTGAACGTGATTTCACCAAGTACAACAGGATCAACATCCTTGTGCTTCTTAGGGGTGTTCACAACGGTTCACAAAATTCATTGTTCAGTTCAATACAACACAGTGGTGTCACGGTTCGGTACATTTTCGATACTGCAAAAAGAAAGAAATGGCAGAAAATTTCCTTGATTTTTACACATTTTTTATTTATTAAAAACAACATCATAAAGAACTATGCATCTCAGATCAGCGGCAGGAGTCGGATTTCATTTATCACATGAGGAGAATGAGTCGAGCTGTGTGAGGTGAGAAAAACAAGAAGTTGGCGAAATGCGTAGTTTCAAAACGAGATACAAAAGTGCCTGGAATTTACAAGCTGTTTAAAAGGGAAAATTCTAACAAACTATCTCACTGTTACAACCCTCCTGGACTGTGTTTTACTTAGGGAGTGGGAGAGGCAGACATCAATTTATATGTTATGTCATTTGGGCTGCCTTGTTGAGTACAGTGGCAATGAGAACATTATATTTCACACTCTGTAAGTTCTTTTATTTTCCAAATGCTATAGTATTAGTCCAACAAATTGAATGGTTCATTTTGTAGTGTGTATAGAACCGAAAGCCTTGTGCTGAACTTTTCAATACGAATACGCATATCGTTACACCTAGTGCTTCTACACACTTGTTAATCGGCTATCATTTCCAAAATATGGGTAGGGTTAGGTTTAGGGGTAGGGATTGGGTTAAGTCTATATTTTTGGAAAATAATGTTGATCCAGGAACATGTCTTACTTGGCAAAATCAAGGCGACCATTGTTCCGATTCTAGGGAGGGGAAAATCTGGGCTAAGTCGGGTTAAAACCTGTAGTGTGAGCCAGTTTTAGAGGGTCATTGTGTGAGAACTTGCTCTAAGCTCTTATGGATAGTAAAGTTGGGTTACAGGGCTCTCAGAACCTCCTTGATTTACTGTCATTAGGCCTTCTCTTTGTTGTGGCAGGTGTAGGTTGTTAGGCTTCCCTCCTAGAGATTGCCACCCTATAGGCAGTGTGTGCAATTGCACTCCCCAGATTTATTAGGGTTGTAGTGTTCAAGGCAGTTGTTTTAAGTTGCTAGGGTTAGGGTTAGGTTAGGGTTAGTTCTCTCTGGGTTTGGTCTATGCCCCGGGCCCGGAGACCTCCCCCAGGACAGCACGCCAAAATATGCTTTTGTATTTTGCTCAATCAGATTAGATGTAAGGGTGAACTCGTGAATCAGTAAGTGCTTGCTCCTCAGAGTTCTGTTCTGCATGTAGGTTGAGCATGTCAGACACTTCCCTAATCTTTTGAGGGTAGTTATACTGGGCACTCCACTCCCTACAGCTTCATTTTGTAGTCATGCAAGGTTGCTAGGCGATTGATGAGCCTCCCTCATTGGTTGCCCTGATCAAGCTTGGCAGTACTCTCCTTGCTTCAGAGGGTTGTTTTAAGTATGCCACTTCATAAGGTATTGGGCTTTTTACTACTCCCTTGTTTTAGAGGGTCGTTATGCGGAGTACTTCCTCTTAAGAGTTTAGGTCAGACATGTTTATACTCCTCTCATTTAGAAAGCAGTAATACACAGAGTACCCTGCTCCTTAGTGCTATGGTCATGTCAGGTTCTCAGACACTTGGTGGACCTTTCTGACCACTTTCTAAGGTATGGGGCAAAATAGCACTTCCCTTCGAGGTTCATCATCTGAGTACTTATTCCCAAGATCTCTATTTTCTACATATGTGACCTTGTTTTAGTACTCCTCTAGCCAGTTGATTATGTTGGACTCCCTTTTGAGTGTGTTGTGCCTGTAATTCTGCTGGGAAGACAGATTGTTGGCTATCCTTTAGCCTTCAAGGGAATTTGGGGTTGATGTATTGGCTCCCCCTAGGTGACAGGCCAGGGTCTGGTAGGAATGGTGACACCTAGATGCCTGGCCATATCCCCTTAAAAGAATCACATTATTTGTCTGATTCTAAGCCTTTGAGCAGCTGTTGCATCAGAGGTGCGACTCCTCTGGTTTCCTCCAAGGAGTTGGTACTTAGTGTTTACCTCCTGAAAATATGGCATGCACTTCCCTCGGCATGGCACAGTTGGTTTTTAGTTTTTCATAGGGACTGCTAAAAGGATGCAGTGTGAGTTCCCTTGAAGGGGAATGTCTCAGGTTATGCATGTAACCTTGGTTTCCTGAGAGGGAATGGGACACTGTGTCCCCTCACCATCCCTCTAAAATTCTTGCTTCTTCTCTTTCAGATAAAGAAATGAATAATGTGCTCTCTCAGTGCCCTTCTATACTATGGTTGTACAGGTGATAACACATAGGCTGCCGCTGGCCAATGTTATGGTTGTGTTTAGATCCAGGGTTTCAACCTCAGTTCCTGGAGGGCTGCAGCCCTGAAGAGTTCAGTTCCAATCCTGCTCCAACACACAAACCATGCAGTTTTCAAATAAGCCTGAAGGATGTGATTAGATGGATCAAGGCATGTTTTATTAGAGTTAGAGCTAAACTCTGCAGGGCTGTAGCCCTCTAGGGGTTATCTCATGGGATATTGATGGTCCAAGGTATGATTTTATAGGTGGCTGTATGGTATCAGGAATTTTTATGTGATTACTGTTGTGATTTATTTATTTTTTAAAAGGTATTGTGCATGCTTTTGTACATACATATTTTTAAATTGTTAAAGAAGTTAATAAGGTATCCAATAAAGGATGTTTTGCACAGAACTCTGTTTGTTTTTTCCATTTGTTTGAAAGAGCTGTAGTTGGGGAAATTTACAACATAAATCCTCTAAATGATTATAAAGCATTCCCCATTCATTGTGTTTTATTTATTTATTTATTTATTGAACATTAAATGAAAAAGGAACATGAATGTACATTGGAAAATGGTTTAAATCTCTGAAATCAAAGCAGGCATTCATAATTTTATTGTTAAATTCATATTCAGGTAAGGACAATATAGTCAGAAATTATATTACACAATCAAAAACAGCAATTATTTTTATAAGATGCTAATAGGACAATCATTTAATACCAAATAGTTATTTAACACAACATAATAAAATGAAACTAACAAAATAACATAACAACGTATAATTTACAATCAAATACTGTAAACTGATATTCCTAGAATTCCCTGCGTGACACTCCACATTTGAAAGTATTTTGTTTAAATAATCATGTTTCTTAATTGTTTTTGTTATCAGTTATGTTACATCTTCTGTTGTTAAAAGAATATTTAGTACATTATTTAAGTGTCATGTGTGTTACCAAGATGGTGTTTTGTGTTTGGGTGAATGAAACTCTGTACCTACTGTATATCTGTATAAACTTCAGCTTGTGAAAAAGCAACTTGTGCTGAAACACTTGCATTATTATGGTGGCTGTCAGTCAGTGTTAAAGGTACAAAACAGATTTTAGTAGCAGTGTGCATTGTTGAATTTATTGGTTTACACTCCAGTTGTTATTTGTGACCACAAAACCAGTCTTAAGTAGCACAGATATATTTGTGGCAATAGCCAAAAATATACTGCATGGGTCAAAATTAACAATTTTTCTTTTATGCCAAAAATCATTAGGATATTAAATAAAGATCATGTTCCATGAAGATATTTTGTAAATTTCCTACCATAAATATCAAACTTAATTTTTGATTAGTAATATGCATTGCTAAGAACTTCATTAGGACAAATTTTAAAAACGATTTTCTCAATATTTAGATTTTTTGGCACCCTCGGATTTCAGATTTTCAAATCATTGTATCTCGGCCAAATATCGTCAAACCATACACTTTTTTCAATTGACACTTATGACTGGTTTTGTGGTCCAAGGTCACATTTTTTTATTTTTGTCTTTGCACCAGATCGCAATAACATATCAGAATGATTATCGTGGTAAAAGTTAAGTTCCAAAAAGATTAGAAAACCCCAAAACACTATTAAACAGGGATATGTACAGTCCACAGTCCATTTTTACCATGCCGATCTCACGCAAACTATTTACCACAGCAACAAAAAAGTGCCTTCAGAGGATGACGGGGCAAGTCCTGGCTCACATCCAGCACTTCCCTCACCTGTCGCTCTGATAAAACACCCTTCCAGCGCAGCAAACCAGGTACATACTGCTGACTGCAAAGCATTGAGAAGTAGACTTCACCACACTGTCTAATAAAAACAAAATCACCTATTCTCTTTTAAAAGTAGAACAGTTACATTTAAACACCTCTAAATATGAAGTTAAAATTCGTATTGTTATTGGCTGGTGTGAATTTACCTGTCTTTAGGGAAGTCTCTGAACAAAGTAGTACAGGTAATCTTCAGCCCTTCTACATCACTGCAATGCAAAACTTCAATCATTCTTTTAAGGAGCTGCTTCTGCTGGACAACAGTGCTATTCTGCAGGCAGAAATCACTCAAACCATGAGATGTTATTTATTTAATGAATGGAAAACCACACTCTTATGTCCCTAAGTTTATATGTCCCTGACTTTTCATAATCACTAAGATTTGTTGTCAACCAATATAAGTAAACAATTATGCTAAATATAGTTTTAGAAGTGCAACAGGAAATCAGCCCTTAAGAACATAAGGAAATAAAAGAATTATTTTCTCACTAGTTTAGAGAATGTTTCATGAACATGGTGAACATCCTTATTTATCTTTTTCTCAGCATTTTCCCAACACTTCTCTAGCTTAGTGAACTTCCTCTTCAACAGGCATTCCAGGTACACTTTGGAAACACAGTCGTAACCTATTTTCACAATGACCTGCCAGAAATAAAGAGAGTGTTGGAGTAAATGAGGGTGAGGATGGAGCTTGAATCATTTTGATTTTATACACTAACACACAACACAGTTTATTTATTCATATATTTGATTACATACATTGTGCACCATTTTTATCTCTGGGTTCTGAGGCAGAGATGCACACTGTTTTTGGATTGCCTCTGTCAGATAATGAATATGCTCTCCGCTTGTCTTGAAATAACTCCTTAAGATGCGCTACAATGTACATTTACAGAGAAACAGAATTACAGTATTACAATACAAGTAAATGGTAGTCTGAAACATGTAGACAAAATGTATCAAAGAACGCATTCCTTGAAATGTGTAAAAGCTATTTGCATTAGTAGTAACTTCTGTGCAGATGATCATAAAGACAAATATTAATGAAATCAAAACATACCTGTGCTAAGCATGTCATGATCTTTTCTACAATGGATGAAGTATTATCTTCCAGTTTCTGCAGCATGCATATGCTTGCGTTGTAATCAATATTATTTTTATTTGGATTGATTTGTGTAGCACACAGTCTGTAGTAAAATAACACTGGTATTATAACAAAACTGCTGAAAAAATTGTATTCTAAGTATTTGGGGTTAATTATAACAATGGGTATATGCATCACTGAATTGCAGATAGACAAAAGCTGCTTAAAGAGGTTATACACCCAAAGAAATGAAAATCACAAACATGGCTATGGCAAAGTTTCACTTTGTGTTGCAGAATAAATGCCATAATAGGGTATTTCTTCTAATTACTGTGTTATTGCACATAATTCTACAGTGGTAAGTCATGTATTAGTTAATTACTCAGTTATAATTAAAAAATACCTGAGTTGGATACAGGTGTTGATTATCTGAAACAGATACACAGAGTTCTTCTCAGTGAACTTTTGAGTTTTCAGATGTTTTTTTTGAACCTTTACATACCTGAAAACACATTGATACACAATGGTTGAATTGTAAATGAGTTCGAAAGAAGTGGTAACCCAAATTCATACATTTTAGGTTAATACGTTCCTTGACATTTTTGAATATGAATGAAAAATTCCACCAGAAATACCACCAGAAACTGACTTGTAAGTTCCTCATAAGCATTCTTCCTCATTTTAATATCACATGGGTTGTATCAGAATATGCATACTTCCCTACTATATACTGTAAAACTGTACATAAAAAGAGCAGCATGTCCAAATTTATAATACTCATTAAGCAGGTGAAAAGTACCTGGATGACCTACCACCTCACTAAAAAAATCTCAAAAACATAACAGATACTCTGTTTATTGTCTATTAAATGAGCACAAGAATCAGTTATAGTGTGAACAAGATGTATTGTAACAAAACGAAAAACTTACTTCTGAACAAAAATGTGTAGCTCTTCACTACAGAGTATTTGTACCTCATCCATCAAGGTCAACCCAAAATTTTTTGCATCCAATATAACTCGATTTAGGCACTGTGAAAATAAAATACATTTTAAAAAGTGTATTTTATTTAAATATATAATTTTTGAAAGGCTTTATAATACATTTTACCCAAAAAAAAAAAAATGTTCTAACTCTTTTCTAAGAGCTACCTGATTGACATCTATGTGAACTCTGATGAAAGTTTCTTCATCCATTGAGTCCCCATTATGCCCATGTTGCTCATCATAATGCAGAATGTTCTGTAGAGTCGTGGAGATGTAATTCTGTGGGACAGAAGCGTCTCGGTTACTCTCGTAATGCTCCTTCCCTGAAGGACTTCTATGGGGTTCTACTTGGGGGCCCAATCACCTCTGAGCTTAAGAAGAAAAGGCCAATGAAAATTGGCGAGTGGAATTTGCATGCCAAGCCATTTCCCCGTACATAAAGGTATATAAGATGGCGGCGTGCATCCACTTATTCAGGTTTGTGCTGAGGAGCCGAGAGCAACCTGGCATTCAGTGCAGTTCAAGATTGTGGCATGAGGGATGTAACGTCTCTGTACCCTCCTTCAGTAGCCCCCCTTTGTCAGTCGGGTAACGTTCGACATTACGCCTATGGAAAACGCCACAACCAGAACTGTGTTACTTAATTGAGGTACAAAAGCTGACAGGCAACCTTCATAGTGGAGGGGGACAGCCTCCACTCCAGCTTTTCTTGCAGGAAGGAGAGGACCAGCACCAGACAATGAATAGACCCCACTTCAGAGCATAGGCAAGCCTCATAGAGGGGGCCCCTAGAGTAATAGTACTACCACAGGCTGAGGAAGGCCAGAGAGTTCTGCCGATTCCCATTCAGAAGGTTCCAAGATCGGAACGCGATTGCCAGATCCCCTGAGAAAGTGGGATCTTCCTCAGAGGAATCTTCCAGGGAGGGGCTGTCATGAGGAGCATGATGTTGGCAAACCAGGTCTGGGTGGGCCAAACGGCGCAACCAGCATGGCCTGCTCCTCGTCCCCCTGATTTTGCACAGGATTTGTGCAAGGAGGTTCATTGGGGAAAATACATACTTGAGTAGGCCCCAAGGCCAGCTGTATGCTGCCATTGTGTCCGTGCCGAGTGGGCCTCGGTCAGGGAGAAAACAACTGGCAATAGGAGGATTCCAAGAAAACAGGACCACCTGAGCTTCCCCAAATCAACTGCAGATGAGCTGGACCGACCTGGGGATGGAGTCTCCATTCTCCAGGAAGCGAGCGCCGTCGTGAGAGCATATGGGCTGCACGACTGAAATCTCCTGGAAAGTGAATGGCATGCAGCAAATTGAGCTGCATCTGACTCGAGAGGAGGAGGAGATGGGGGGATGTGCGACATGCAAGGGGAGCATGTAAGCCACTAGTACATGTTACCCTGCAGCAATGGTCAAAACCGGTGAAGGGCATGCAGCACTGCCAGTAATTTGAGGCAATTGATGTGCCACTGCAGTAGGGGCCCCGTCCAGAAGCCCAAGACTGCTTCCGTTACATATGGTGCCCCAGCCCATCTTAGAGGCATCCGTGGTGAAAACCACGTGCCTCAACACTTGATCTTCTACTTAACCCGTAGAATCGAAGGTCTGCAAGGACTGAAGAGGCAGCGACAATCCGGGGTAACGCCAACCCGGCGAGTGCCAGGCGCCAAGCCCATCTCAGGATTCGGCCATAAAATCAATGCTGCAGTGGTCTCATATGTAACATGCCAAACGGTGAACCGCTGAACAGTTAGAAGGACCACTATGCTGCCCAAATGTGAACATAGGCAGTTCAACACTGACTATGGATGCTCTTTTGTGAGATGCGCTGTCTTGTTGACCAAATCCAACTCAAAACCGAGAAAAGAGAAGCTTTGCACTCCTCTACCAATTGACCCGAAGTCCCAGATGAAGCACCATAACCCTGTGTTCGCACAACAGATCTCACGAGTGAGCTAAAATAAGCCAGTCGTCAAGATAGTGACCTTGAACACACGTTGGAGCGAAGTCAGTTGTCGTACACAGCTCCTGCAATAATCACATTTCTGTACGCACCAGAGCGATCTTTCCGCTAAATGCAAACAAGGTGGGTTCCCAACGCACAGCTGAGAAACTCCCACAGCGATGATCTTCTTTCCACTATACTCGTAGTAACAGCTGACGAAGCGATCAGCTCCAAAGCAAAAATCTGAATGAGTGGATGCACGCCGCCATTTTATATACCTGTATGTACGAGAAAGTAGCTTGACATGCAAATTCCATTCGCCAATTTGCATTGGCCTTTTCTTCTTAAGCTGATTGGGCCCCCAACTAAGACCTCATAGAAGTCAGTCGACGTTACATTGAACGTTACCCGACTGACAAGGGAAAGTCTGTTACTTATTTTGGGTCCTTTTATGCATTTCTACAAAATGAATATAATAAGAATCAGAAACAACACACGCACAACAAATCCTACCTGAAACATGTTCAGCAGTTTCCTTTTTGCTTTCTCAAACCATTCTGTCAACAACAGAGGATCAGACTCTCCAAGAAAATTTAGTGAGTCTTGCCTGGAACATAAATAAGTGCATATACATTTCGATATTTTATTTCATTATTACTTGTTTGTTCTGTAAAAAAAAATAAAAAATGTTATAAAAAAATTAAGTTTTATACCTGAAGAAAACATCTTTTCCCCACATAATAAGGAAATAGATCTCTTTTAGGAGCAGATCACTGCTTAGGAGCAGGTCCAGCTTGGTAAAGAGGTGACGGCTGAAACTGTTCTTGAGATGGACTAGCAGCCCAGCATCTTTCAGTACAGGTGTTAAACGAAGCACCTCATTGCATATCATCTTCTCTGTTTTATTTAGAAAGTACTTTAACTCATTATAACATCCTTGTGATCCCTTTGTCGGCAGCGGTTCAAAGTCAAAGTGGTTCTCTACAAACTGATCTATTTTCTGAAGGAACTCACACGGCCAGTCTTGAGGGTAACTGATCACAGTAAAGCCATTCTGTTGACCCCAACTTTTCAACACTGCAGTTTCAAAAGTAAGATGTTGAGTGTTTGAGGTGTCACTCAGAATCAGTTCGAGAGCATGAAGCACTGTCTTGTTAGTCTCCTTCACACCTGGACTATTTTGGGGTGCAGAGTTGATTGTACTTTCCATTTGTTGCTCTTCTGTTGAAATGCAGATTTCTGCGCATTACTTTTATTTATTATTTTTTTTTTTTAATGAATTTCACCAGTGCCCACATTTCAAAGAGTACCATTTTAAATGCATTTTGTTTTGCTATCTAGTTTCAAAATAAAAGACATGAATAAAATAAACATGAACTACAGAAATGACAATAAGCAGATTAATCAAAAGCCTTATCTGGATTGTCATTTTAAGACATTTTGTTGATGGCCTGTAATTGTGCAGGAATCTGATGTCTTTCCAAATTCATCAGTTTAATTCATGTGAGAAAATTAAGCAGAGAGGCCAAGTTAACTAGTAGTGGCATCACCCCACACTGATTTATTGGTTAGAGAATCATGAGCAAATTCGGAATTGAGCATGAAGAAAATGAAAGTGTAAGGAAAAAAAGTCAAGGGGAGAAAAAAGCAAAGGAAAACATCAATTTTGATGATTCTTATATATATATATATATATATATATATATATACACACACACTGCCGTTCAAAAGTTTGGGATCAGTAAGTTTTTTAATGTTTTTTAAAGAAGTCTCTTATGCTCATCAAGGCAGCATGTATTTGATCAAAAATACAGAAAAAACAGTAATATTGCAAAATGTTACTACAATATAAAATAATGTTTTTTACTTCAATATACTTCAAAATATAATTTATTCCTTTGATGCAAAGCTGAATTTTCATCAGCCATTACTCCAGTCTTAAGCGTCACATGATCATTCAGAAATCATTCTAATATGCTGATTTATTATTAAAATGATCAATTTTGTGCTGACAAATAGTTTTTTTTTTTTTTCAGGATTGTTTGAAGAATAACAAGTTAAAAAAGATTTTATTCAAAATACAACAATGTAAATCTAAAACAAAACAAAAACAAAAAATGCTATCATTTTTTGTTTTTTATTAATTTAACATATCCTTGGTGAATAAAAGTATTCATTAAAAAAAATAAAAAAAATAAAAAAAATAAAATATATATATATATATATATATATATATATATATATACATACAGTGTCTTATTTAATCAAAAATACAGAATAATTTTCAGGATTCATTGATGAATGACAGGTTAAAAAGAACAGTGTTTATTCCAAATATAAATCTTTTCTAACAATGCAAATCTATGCTATCACTTTTTTATTAATTTAACACATCCTTGATGAAAGTATTAATTTCTTTCAACAAAAAAAAACACTGTTCTTTTTAACCTTTTATTGATCAAAGAATCCAGGAAAAAAGTATCACAGGTTCCAAAAATGATTAAGCAGCATGATAACTGTTTTCAACATTGATAATAAATCAGCATATTAGAATGATATCTGAAGGATCATGTGATGGTAATGATGCTGAAAATGTAGCTTTGTATCACAGGAATAAATTATATTTTAAAATATATTCACATAGAGAACAGTTGTTTAAAAAAAAAAAAAATCACAATATCAGAGCTTGTGTATTTTTGATGAGCATAAGAAACGTTTTTAAAAACCATTAAAAATTTTACTGATCCCAAACTTTTGAGTGGCAACGTATATATTTGTAAAAAAAAATTAAAAATAAATTAAAGCGACTTTAATTTTATGATTAAAACAGATTATGTTTAATTCTGTGACCACAATATATTACTAAGACACACAAATACGTTGATAGAATGGGATCAATTTCCAAAACAGGTCTAAACTCAAAAAAGTACAAGATAAAGAGGAAAGTCTCTAGGTGATAATATATGATCAGAAATACAGAAACAAGATTTCAAACAGGTGTTTGATTAGTGAACTTTTTAAGCCAACAATTACATTTATTAATTTAGCAGATGTTTTATTCAAATATCTTAGGCATATCTTAGGCCCTGTAACTAGTCACTTTCTCCTGTAAGTGTTACACATTTTTAATCACCTTTTGTTCATCATTGAATAGTTCATTTTATATCTGTCAAAAAATGTTCTGTATTTACTGAATTCTAGTTCACCCCAAAATTTAACTTGTGTCATGTACTCACCCTCAAGTAGTTTAAGCCTCTGACTTTCTTTTGTCCGTGGAACACGAAGGAAAATTCTTAACAAATGTACTAGTATCTCCTTTTTCCGTTATAATAAGATACAAAAACTCCATACAAGTATCATAACAGCAATCAATTTCGTCCACTATATTCTTTAGTCATACAATAGCTTTGTTTGAAAAGAGACCTAAAGGTAAGTCATTAATCAGTGATAATCTTCCTTCCAGTGAGCTGCAGACCTTATTTGTGAATGAATGCAAGGCTTATATATATGTTGCATTGCCTTTACGTTTTGGGCTGTAACCAACAGAAAATAAACAATTCTCACTTCTTCTATCAACATTAGGAAAAGCATGAACAAGCTTACTGTGTTTTAAATTATGGGTTGCACTTCCGTCTTTTTGGGAATTTCCACTGAAAGTGAAATTGTTTTCCTAAAAAACGCAATACAAATCCTGAACGCAAATGAGCACTTCTTCTTCTTCTTTTTCTTAACTGAACCAAAATGAAACTTGGTGAAACTTACAACACAAGGATGGCCAACAGTCAGAGTGGACAACTTATATTTCTAATCATTCACGTGACTATAATATTTTGTTAAAACATTTCTTCTTTTTTGAGATGTTAAATGTGAGACAAAATCATCACAATTAAAAGAACCAAAGACTTAAAGTTTCACAATTTGAGTTAAATTACTGAAATAAATAAACTTTTCCATGACATTCCAATTTACTGAGATGCACCTGTATATTTACTAAATATAAACACAAGCAGTAATCACTGGGGTCCAAGCACCAATTGGCCCATGTGTGTGATTAGGGATCTAACTAAAAGGAATCTCATCATGCATTTTTAACAGGGAAGTCCAACTTGATTTTTCGCTGATATTTAGGGTTTGATGAAAGAGTACAACATTACACAGTTGTCAAAAACCCACATTAATCACCCTCAACTGGCCATGTTTCACATTCAAAACATGCATCACCGGAAACACGGCATGTTGCAATCTATATTTGTAGCAATAGCCAAAATTGTCAATTCTTATGCTAAAAATCTGTCACAAATCAGGCCTCTGTGGCTCCATCCGATCACCACCAGAGGGAACTATCACCATAGCACTAACCGCTATTTCGGACTGCATTTCCCATAACCCCGTGCTTGGGCTGATCACCTGCCAGGTGTCAGCCATCTCCTTCAGACTTTAAGAGCCATGCTCACACTCACTTCTCTGTGAAGTCTTGTTTTGCTGCTGCTAACATTTCTGAACTTTTTTCCCGTGTTTGATTTACTGTTGTTGCTTAGATTGATGTACCATTTATTGCCTGTTTTGTGGATTGACACTGTTTATTGCTTGCCGCACACCTCAACCCATTGCCTGTGTACCGACCACGATTTAGCCTTGTCTGCGTTGTCGACGCTGTGTATCGACCCTTGCCTGTCTGTTCTGATCTTGATTATAATAAAGTTGCACATGGATCTCAACTCAGCAGACTCCTCGTTACAAAATCCATGTTTCATGAAGATATTTTGTAAATTCCTAACCATAAATATATCAAAACTTAATTTTTGATTAGCAATATGCATTGCTAAGAACTTTTTGGACAACTTTAAAAGTGATTTTCTCAATATTTCGTTTTTTTTTTTTTGCACCCTCAGATTCTAGATTTTCAAATAGCTGTATCTCAGTCAAATATTGTCTATCCTAAAAAACTATACATCAATGGAAAGCTTATTGATTCAGTTATTAACGTACCCTTGCCCTTATGACTGGTTTTGTGGTCCAGGGTCACATATGTGGTGTAAGTTTAAATTGTTTAAAATGTTCTATTAGGGCATATAAAAATTAAATAAACATTTAATGATGTATAGCATTTAACATATTTCACAGTACTATATAGCGTTTCTTTTCTTTTTTTCTCACAATGCATCATCAATTGGCCATATTGGTGGCACTGAATATAAAAAATGCAACTGATTGTCATGTTTGGGGCTGTACTAATCAGTCAGACCAGGAAAAACATTTGGAATACTCTAGACTGACAAAAGTTATAACAAATCAAGAAGAATAGTGCAAAAACCTGCCTAAGGAACAAAAGACGTGTTTGGGCAAAGTGAAGCAGGATTTCCAGGGCAAGAATCTTGAAAACATTTGTGTTTGTTCTTATTATTTCCAGTTAGGTAGGTGAAATATTAGGCTAATATATTAATTAATACTGCTTGTACGTATCTTTAGCACCTATTAACTTTAGCTTGTCAAAATATAGCGCCCTTTCCTGCTTACTAAGTCCTCTATCAGCTTCCATGCCTTTTTTCCGTGGTTTAGACAGGATAAATTAGCAGAACAATGCATTCAGTAGTACAATCCATGCTGTTGTTTACATCCAAGCATCTCCAATATGGCCGTGCATCCAGGTAACTGACCAAATCGTGACATAAGTGCAAACCCTCCATTAAAAGTCAGTACTTATCCATCTTATTTTTTAATGCAGAAGTAAGATTTTTTTGGTAATGTGTTAGGCTTCCGCTTCATAAGCTGCCATAGGGAAATGACTAGAAGAATAACAATGTGCAGTAAATGGTAAAACTGTTTGCACTACAAACCAGTGTGTTCATAATTAAGGCAATACATTAAAATAACAAGACACAATTAGATGGATACAAATTACTTAAATCTATGCATTTATTTCCATTCAAAAACATGACTGGCATTACTGCGTGAGGAGACACTGATCACCCAGCGTAGCAGGTACATAATCAAACTTTAAGCAAACTAGATATTAGATATCACATTAGATATCACAACATCTCTGCTTTCCCAAAGTTGAACTTGAAAACTCCCAGTATTTAACTATTCTGGCATAAAAATACAATACAAGAATACTGTAAACATATTCATTTCTTAAATATTTATGTGACATGCTTTTCTAACATAGAAGAAAATTATTTTGTTACTAACAATGACATCTTTTCTCCATCTTTACATAAACATACTTCTCCCTCATTTTTTTTTTAAAATTTCAATTAAGATGAACACATTATTCTGTTTATTCTCAACATTTTCTCTTTTTTTCTCTCTCAATCTATCTCTAAGGAGGTCAGGGTGGACTACCTGAGCACTCCCGGCACAGTGAGAGGATTATTCTGCCTCTGTAAAAAAAAACATTAAAAAAAAACATTCGTCTTGGTGGTACTGACAAACGTCCTGATGTTGTATTTGTTTCTGATCTGGTAGGTTGAGCAGACTGTGGACTTGAAGCTGGCTGATGAACTGTGGCCATCTGATTGTCAGGTATGTGATCATCTTCAAATAAGTCTGGCCAGTATATTTCTTGATCATTCCCAGGGTTGTGCATTTGCACCAACACCCTTCTATTGCTTTGAATATGTCTTAGGTCTTCACAACAAATGACTCCGGTACCTGTTGTCAGATCACTTTCTCTGTGAAGGCTTGTTCTTTAATCCAAACAATTTCATTAGGCTCTAGATCTAGCTCTGTGTCTTTTGTTGCATTTTTTTGTGTATGTGTTGGGGGGGTGCTTGTAGGATGTGCTCAATTTTTCAGTTTATCAGCATCTTGGAGTTTTGGTGTGAGAAGTGAAACCACATTGATAGGCCTGGTTCTCAGCTTTCTGCTCATCAACAATTCAGCTGGACTGTAGCTGTTTGCAAGTGACAAAATCTATGAAATACTTTCAGAAGTGTTCAATAGTCAACCATAATACTGCATCATTTGTAACCAGGATCAGTTTAGTAGGAGCTTCTGTTTCATAGTGAGGATCAAATGAATTTTGCTACATAACATGGCTTGTGTATATTTGCTTGCTTTTGTAGAATTGCTCATGCTCAGGCATTTCAAGTTACTTGTTATTCAGTACCACTGATTCACTGTGTCTTTTTTCAGATAAAGTGTAAAAAAAAGAATAAAAAATTATGACCAATATAAATATTAAACAATATAACAGTAACTTAAGTTCATAGCTGGACATGTTGTTACAATCCTCTTTTGTAACAATGTAAACGTTACCAGTCAAAAATGAATAACTCTTATCATAAAAAAAAAGAGTACCAAAAAAGATCATTCATTTTTCGCCACTGGTCTGATAGAATACATCATTTCCTACTTTCTAATGAAATGAAAAGGTCTGTAGGTACGAACAAATACTGATGCAAATATAAATATACCTGAATAAACAACTAACATTCGTAACCCAGTGTTAAAAAACAGTCATGTCATTGAATTAAACTTGTAAACAAAGGTTTTACAATTCTAGCTGATGGTGTTATTCATACGAAAGAAAACAGCAAAGTCCCTTCAGAGGCTGACCGGTGAAGCATCCATGCTTTGGATCCAGGCCGAAGTCCCGGCTCACAACCAGGACTTCCCTCACCTGACGCTCTGATAACACCTTCTTCCAGCGCAGCAAACCAGGTACATACTGCTCACTGCAAAATAATCAGAAGAAGACTTTACTGCTTCTGATGAAAGCAAAATCACTCTCATGAACTTAAATACTCTCATAAATACTAATAAAACATAATTTTCCAAACTTGTGATTATGTGTAGAAAGTATACACTAAGCTAAGTGTTATTGGCCAAGTTTACCTGTCCTGTGGGAAATCTCTGAACAAATCACAACAGGTAATCTTCAGTGCTTCTACATCACTGCAAAGCAAAACTTCACTCATTCTATGAAGGAGACGGTTCCTCTGGTCATCAGTGCCGTTCTGTAAAACAGAAACATTGGATACATTGTCAATGAAAATACTGCATTGCATTGATGCCGTGGCTAATGTTAAAGGAGCCATACTCTTGGAAATGGATTGTCACTGACAAAGCTTTTTTGAAGTTAATTTAAACAATCCTGAAGACATTGTATTCATAATTTAGTTGGCATTGAATCACTTGCTTTAAAAAGCAATGGCAGAAATCAGCTCCCTCAACTTATGTTGTTATTTTATTATATGTTTTATTGCATATATATAACTATACTTGGGCCTTTTACCACCATTATAAGTGTAATTAAGTTTAGTATTGTTAAATGTTAAGAACTTTTAAAGACAAAACTGCATCGGAAAAATAGCCCTCAAAAGTACAATTAAAAAAAAATAAAAGTTCTTTATTGGCATTTGTGGTTCTATGAAGAAGCTTTAACATCCATGAAACCTTTCAAGGTTCTTTGTAATGGAAAAATATTATTTAGATTATTAAGTTCTCACACTTAGAAAAAAAAAACAGTTCTTTTAAAACTTGTTTACTAAAAGGTTCTTTGGGGAGCTAAAACTGGTTCTTCTATGGCACTGGTTTAAAAATCCCCTTTTGTAATCTTTGTGTAATTTTATTGAATGTTACAGATTTATTTTTTACCAGTTCAGTGAATGTGTTGTGCAATCTGAGGGTGTCCTTGTTTATCCTGTCCTGTACATTTCCCCATCTCTTCTCTAGCCGTCTCAACTCGCTCTTTATCAGGCAATCCAGATACACATGTGAAACGCAGTCATAGGTTACGTTTATAAAGATCTGTCAGAAAGAAAATGGGGCAGAGAAGCAGAGAATAGGTGTGAAAGGTTATAAAAAGCTAAAATTCTGTTCTTGAATAATTGATTTCGACTGGGAATTTAAGCACAAAGCCAACCTCCTGAATCTCCTTTCGCACATCAGTCTGAGGCAGAGATGCACACTGCTTTTGGATCGCTTTTGTCAGCATTTGAATTTGCTCATCTTCTTCTTGGAAATAACATCTTAAGAAGTCCTAGAAATGTACATTTACAAAGAAACTATAGTTATTTTCAAGTTTTTCTCGATTTTGTTCTATTGCAAAAACAAATGGACACAACTGCAAAACGCTGCCCTCTAGAGTGCATAAACACAGTGTGTATTATTTATGTCATAGTGGCTTTATTATCATAAACAATAAACAACAATTTTCCACTCAACAATAACTATCATTCTGGTTTGAAAAGTATTGTTCATTGTTAGTTCATAAGACCTGTATTTTCTATGTAAATAAGCTGAATCTTAATACAAAGTGTTACCACTTAAATGTTGAAAAACCTGACATGTAAGCTAACAAATATCAATCTCTGTTAATGCCTGGGGCGTTCCCTTGAATTTGGGAAATCCCTCTACTTTCCATCAGTACATAAACTGTTGATGATGAAATGAAGTTACCTGTGCTAAGTGTTTCATCATCTTCTGTACAATAGACAGAACGTAATCCTCCAGCTCCTCTAACATGAGGATGATGTTTGAGAAGTCATCACTGTTGTTTATAGCCGGATTGTTGAGTCGAGGAGCAAAAAATCTATGGGAAAATAAATATATGCATGAAATTGTTTTTATGAAAGAAATACAGTTCTTGTCGGTGTATGAACCCAATGCATTAGAAAATAGAAGTCACCTGAGTTGCCTACAGGTGCTGATGAGCCGAAACAGATGCATAGAATTTTTCTTCAGGTGTTGTTGTTTTTCCAGACGTTTTTTCTCTGCATAGACATACCTAGGAAAAGGAAAAGTAAAAGTTAGTAAAAGTTCGTATTAATGATCATAATATTTTGATAGGAATATTTTAGGAAGAAAAGAATAAAAAGTTTGCACTTACTCCTGAACAAAATAATGAAGCTGTTTAAGGCAGAGTGTTTGTGCCGTACACATCAGTGTGTGACTGAATTCTTTAGATCTTTGAATAACAGCATTCAGACACTAAAGACAAAACACCATAAAGTAAATGTGCAGTACATCATATTTAAAAATCATTACAAATCCTTTTTAACCAAGAAAGAATGAGCATTGCACATTGTTTTCTTTACCTGAGTGACATCTATGTGCACTCTGATGAAAGTTTCTTCATCCATTGAGTCTTCATTATGTCCATGTTGCTCATCATAGCACAGGATGTTCTGTAGAGTCGTGGAGATGTCATTCTGTGGCAGTTAAAGTGAGACAGAGACAAGTGTTTTATATCATTCTTAAATATTTAGCTATTTTCTGCTCTTTTTTTAGCCTAATACACTGATAATACTTTTAACAAATAAAGATGGAGCATATTATAACCTGTTCTTTTGGAAGCAGTTTCTCAGTTGCTCTCTCAAACCATCCTGTCAACAGCAGAGGGTCATCCACTCTGAAGAAATGCTGTGAGTCTGGACTGAAACATAAATAAGTTCATATATTTGTCAATAGTTCATGCTTCATTTGTTTATTACAAGTAAATTTACAGAAACAACAATCCATTTTATACCTGAAGAAAACATCTTTTCCCCACAGCAGAAGGCAGAAGATCTCTTTTACAGACAGATCTCTGTTTAGGAGCAGGTCCAGGTTGGTAAAGAGGTGACGGCTGTAACTGTCCATCAGATGAACTAGCAGCCCAGCATCTCTCAGTGCAGGTGTTAAACGATGCACCTCATCATATATCATGCTCTCTGCACTCTTTAGAAAGTCCTGTATCTGCTTTACCTGAAATCCTTGTGGTCCCTCTGCTGGCAACTTTGGAAAATGGTTTTCCACAAACTGATCAATTTCCTGAAGGTAGTCACAAAATACATCTTGAGAGTTGCTGTCGTTTAGTTTGCTCAGCGTTTTCAACACCTCAGCTGAAAAATCCTCAAAATCCTCAGGGGTTGATTGGTCACTCAAAATCTTTCTGAGAGTATTAAGCACTCTCTTGTTACTTGCTTCAACATCTACAGCAATGAGATCAGGAACTCCAGACTGCTGTGAACTGTATTCAGATGCCTGTTCCCCTGTTAAAAGGATATTGAAAAAAGGGTTCCAAGTTGATAGAAATGTAATTTTAGCATTCATTTCGGTTTCATGTTTCAAAAACATTTTCACATAAAGTGTTAATTTAATGTCATGTGGTGTAACCATCAAATAAAAAGTAAGACATTTTCCTTACACTTCAGTATTTGTGAATGCACACAGCTTGAATATTATTTCAAAAATCACAGGACTCGAAAGTTTAACCACTAAACCCAAATGTGATTCATCAAACCATGGCACCAAGCAAACTGCTGCTAAACTGTAAACAATATGCTTGCACTGTATACAAATACATTCAACAAATGCAAAGATGCTTACTTCCATAAATGTGTGAGATCAATGTCTATAATAGAAAAATAATAAGAGAATGTCTTACCATCTGTCTGCTCTATGGTCTTCATCAAAGGTTTATCTTCATTCCCATTCTTTGTTTTCCGCCTGAATATGCTTTTAATTTCTTTAAACTTCATACTTGACTGGCATAAATAAAAAGCTTGCTTGTCCCATGGAATGCATCAGAGTAAATGGTGAGTGCAGTGCAGTGCTCAAAGCAGGCACATTTATGGGACATTCCCCTCACGGATGAATATACAGCCAATGACTTTGCAGCTCATACTGGCTGCTTGGTACTTTCCTCATACCTAACAGATTCCATGGACTTGGATCCCAAAAGGCTATATGGAGGCTATGACACCATGTCAGAGAAAACGAAAGTGAAACCTAGCCTTTTTGTGTGTAAAAATGTTCACTCTGCTGTGTTACAAACTAACAGCATCTGGAGGGGCATTAGCGAAATGACGTTAAGAGGGCACAATCGCGGACCGCTAGGGGGGTCCCCCTCGGTAGAAATCGCAGACCGGGGGCACGTAGACCGGACCGCAAGCATACTTTAGCATCGGACCTCAAAGGTGCAGGGGCTCGAACCCGCTCGACACCCCCTGCTCCCCCCGTGCACGGCACTGCAAACTAATATCATATTGTGGGACATTACACCGAATGGGTAACATTTGCTTTCGAAATCTGTAAAAAAATAAACTTATATTTGTATCTTTTTTCAACACTGTATCTAACACCATACATATTAAACAAGGTGTATTTTTTAGAAAAATGCAAAGCCATTTTTTTTATTTTACATTATGAATGTTGAAGTCATGTAATTAAGTAAACTATTGCATAAATGATGAACATAACACAGATTAAAAAAACTATAATTTAATCTTATTTTTTAGAACAAAACGATTTAATAACAGGAATGAACTGCGTAAGAGGAATGAATATCCAGACACTTTGTGCGTGTTTGTGTGTGTGTGTGTCTCTGTGCACCTGGTATTTATCACATTACGGGGACCAAATGTCCCCACAAGGATAGTAAAACTAGTAAATTTTGACCTTGTGGGGACATTTGTGAGGTTCCCAAAACAGGAAACAGGTTTATAAATAATACAGAATTCGTTTTTTTTTTGTTTTTTGTTTTTTTTGAGAAAGTAAAAGTATGCACAGTCTCCTGTGAGGGCTAGGTTTAGGTGTAGGGCGATAGAAAATACGGTTTGTACAGCATAAAAATTATTATGCCTATGAATTGTCTCCATAAAACATGGAAACACAACGCGCGCGTGTGTGTGTGTGTGTGTGTGTGTGTGTTTGTACAGCCTGTGTGTGTGAGAGAGAGATTTCTGAAGGAATTTGTGTTATTTATATATATATATATATTTATATATATATATATATATATATATAATATTTCATTCACAATAAAGTTACTTCTTTTCTGCCGCGCTTAGTGGTGGGTTGGCACTCTGCAAGTATGGTAATTTGGTAAATACATGGTACATACATTTACAATATAAGTAATGGTAACTGTGAAACCTAGAAAGATCAAGTAAATCATCTTACGTTAACTAATATTCACATTATTATATCAGTGCACCAGAGAATGCAACTCACTCCTGTTACTATTACTCAGTCCTGTTATGGCTTAAAAGTAACAGGACTGAGGGTAACAGGATTGAGTTTTTAGCATAGAATTAGCAAATACATGCTAAATAGCCACATGGCACACATTCTAATAGCATGAGGATACTGAGCACATTTTAGTGATTTATCAAACGTGTATTTTTTAAAATGAACAAATAACATCTAAAAATAATTTAAGTAACAGGGCAGTATGCCGAGGTTGACCATCTCAGACACAGTTGAAATATCATCAAATATATTGAAAAGAAAATGAGAAGACTTACATTTGTTCTCCCCATTGCCTATAAAATATCTGGATGATGCCACTTTCTGTTGAAAAAAGGTCTTTTGGGATGTTCCACGTTAATCAGAGGGGGAAATGTGTTAGGGTAACAGGAATGAGTGAAAACCTGGGGACACGACTAAAATGTATATGTATTTTATCAAAGATGTTATGGATTTTTTTTCTTTTGAAAATTGGAAATCATTGGATCATTGATTTTAATCATAATATTTCCTAGCAAACTGTAGAAGCAGGGATGGGGACATGCAGTAACTGCTATTTTTTAGTGTTCTACATAGTTTTTATAAATGATTTTAATTATACATTCTAAATTTTGCAGTTAGCTAAAAAATAGTTCTTTTTGTGCATTTTTATACATGCAATAT
Source organism: Cirrhinus molitorella (assembly GCA_033026305.1). Taxonomy (NCBI): domain Eukaryota; kingdom Metazoa; phylum Chordata; class Actinopteri; order Cypriniformes; family Cyprinidae; genus Cirrhinus; species Cirrhinus molitorella. The sequence goes on from CM065126.1 coordinate 17,177,352, forward strand.
TCTGGGGACATAAATGTTACCCATTTGGTGGAATGTCCCTTGTACAAATGACTATGTACAGTGGCAAGAAGTTACATCTTATAATAGGGAAAGGGAAAATGAAAATGAAAGTGAAAAACAATCCTGAAAAGCGTGAGTGGCAGCGCCAGCCACACAAACTGGCAGCGCCAGCCACACAAACAGATCATGTGGCAGTACTGTGGTAAGACAGAATCCATCGGTTCCCTATAATGGCAAACCAATAAAATTACCCTGCAGTGCTTTAATGCTGCTTAAACCCTAAAGCCTACTGTATTGTATTTGTTACATACATTTTCATAAAGTAAACGTACAAATAACTTTTATATTGTTAATGTTTAAGATGAACACTTACTAGACTGAAGCAACTTTGGCTTAATTGATTATCCATATATTATTATTGTAAAATCATGTTCAAACACACATCAAATATTACAAATCAGGCTTTTGAGAAAGGTTTATTTGTTCATTCCTCAACAATACTGTTTTGTCTGTATTGCATCACATTATGTTTTTCCCCCACAATAAAAACTACAGAGTTTTAACTAAAAAAGCATTTAAGTGTCATTTTACTAAGACATATTATTGAAAGTGACAACTAATATTTATATGCATTTATGTTAGTGAGCTTAGAAAGTTTTAATAAACTGTTCTATTTAAAAAAAAAAAAAAAAATTATATATATATATATATATATAGTTGAAGACTAAATTATTAGCCACTTATAAAATATTTCATTATTTTTCAAATAACTCCCAAGTGTTTAACAGAAAGACAATTTTATCAACACAGCATTTTTAAACATAATACTTTATTCAGAAAGCTTTTAGGGTTTGTAATACAAATAGAAATAAATGTATGACCAAGAATTTTAAAAAGTCTACTGGTCAAAATTATTAGCCCTCAGATGTTAATTGTCAATAGTGTATCTCTTTTGCTTGATAACAGTCTTTAGTCATTTGCTGTAGTTCTCAACAAGTTTAAGCATGTCTCTTGAGGAATGACAGCCCATTCTTCCTTAGCAAATCTCTCGAGCTCCTCCAGATTTGTTGGTCTTCTGGCACAAACTCTGGACTTTAGTGTGCCCCACAGATTTTCTATTGGATTCAAGTCTGGGCTTTGTGCAGGCCAGTCAAGTACACTCACTTTGCTCATTTTGAGGTATTTCTTCACCAGAAGTGAGGTATGCTTTGGGTCATTATCATGCTGGAAGACAAAATGTCGACCCAAACCAAGTTTTCTTGCAGACTGTCTGAGGTTGTCTTTCAAAATCTTCTTATAGTCTTCCTTCAACCCTGACGAGATTCCCAGTTCCAAACGGACTGAAACATCCTCAAAACATTATACCTCCACCACCATGTTTCACTGTGGGAATGGTGTTCTTGGGGTTGAATGCCTCTCCCTTCTTTCTCCAAACATAGGCAACATCTCTATGGCCAAAAAGCTCTAGTTTTGTCTCATATGACCAAAATACATATTTCCAGTATGCATCACATTTCCCCAAGTTGTCCTTAGCAAACTTCATTCTAGCCTGGAGGTGTCTCTTCTTCAGAAGTGGAGTCTTTCTTGGTCGGCAACCTCACAGTTAATTTCTGTGCAGGGCTCTAGTGACTGTTTTCATTGAGACATCAATTCCAGACTTGGCTAGGTCACGTGTCTTGGCAGTTGTTCTTGGGTCTTTAGAAACCTCTCTCACTAGTTTTCTTTCCAAAGTTTTTGAAATCTTTCGCTTCCTGCCTCTGCCCGTCTTGTTCTCCACCGTGTTGGTCTCTTTAAACTTCTTGATAATGCATCTCACTGCAGTTCTAGACACTTGAAAATGCTTTGATAAATGTATGTATCCTTCTCCATCTTTATGAGCATTAACAGTTCTTTCTATCAAGTCCAAACTAATTTCTTTTGTCTTTGCCATGATGACAGTGCATATTATTTTACTAGTTGTTTTGCAAGATACTAATCCTCAGCTTAAAGAGCAATTTAAAGGCTTAACTAGGTTAATTAGGTTAATCAGGCAACTAATAATTATAATAATATTGACCTTAGCAGTTTATTTATTTATTTATTTATTTATTCTTTTATTCAAGCAACTATAAGAAATCAGACTTTCTCTAGAAGAAAAAATAATAGGAAATAATGTGAAAACATTCTCTTGCTCTGACTTGAGAAATATTCTTAAAAAATGTAAAATTTCACAGGGGGGCTAATAATTTTTTTTTTTTTTTTTTTTTTTTTTGCTTAAAGACATAAATAGCAGAATATTCAGAGAACCCTCTCCATAGCTTACTTTAACTAACTAGCCTCAAGCTATTTACAACAAAAAAGTCCCTTCAGAGGATGACGGGTGACGGGATGTGTATGATTAGGATTCAAGCAGAGTTCCCGGCACACATCCAGTACTTCCCTCACCTGTCGCTCTGATAACACCCCCTTCCAGCGCAGTAGACCAGGTACATAGTGCTCACTGCAAAACAATGAGAAGAAGACTTCACTGCACTTCACTCCAAAATCACTCCTTCTCTGTTTGAATTCTCTTACTCAATTGTAAACAACCGTACATATGTTTACATTTGTGGTGAAGTGTTAATTGTGATCTGTGTTCACCTCTCCTGTGGGAAGTCTCTGAACAATTCGCAACAGGTAATCTTCAGTGCGTCTACATCACTGCAGTGTAAAACCTCACTCATTTTCCGGAGAAGCTGGTTCTGCTGGGCAGCAATGCCATTCTGCAGGCAGAAAAATCACTTTACTCAAACCATGAGCTTTTTGTTTATGTAATGAGTGTAAAAAACACTGTTCTCTAATGTCAAAAATCAAGGATTAAAATAATTTGCTATAACCACCACAGTCATAAAGTGGTACAAAAGATTAGAGAAATAAAAAAGTATTTTTTCACCAGTTCAGAGAATTTTGCATGAAAATGTTGAACATCCTCTTTTATCTTATTCTCAGCATTTCCCCAACACTTCTCTAGCTTTTCGAACTTTGTCTTCATTAGGCATTCCAGGTACACTTTGGAAACACTGTCGTAAGCTATTTTCACAACAACCTGTCAGTAATAAAGAGATCGTTAGAGAGATGAGGATGAGATAATGGAGCATGAACCTTTTTGATTGTTTTAAGGTCATGTACTGCGTGTACCGTTTTAATCTCTGAGGCGGTCTCAGGCAGAGATGCCAATTGCCTTTGGATTGCCTCTATCAGGATATCAATATGCCCATTCCTTTTCTGGAAATGTCTTTCTAAATTGCCCTTAAAATGAACATTTAAAGAGAAACAGGACTGTAAGTTTGATATTAAATGTGTTAGGAAAGGTTTCAGTAGGAAAGTTTTCCTTTTCTTCATGAACACAGATTTTGAAGAAATCAAAACATACCTGTGCTAAGCATTTCATGATCTGTCGCACAATGGATGTAGCATTATCTTCCAGTTCCTGTAGCATGCATACAGTGCTCGAGCTGATGTCATTTTTGTTTGTATTTCTGATTTGTTCAGCATAATTTCTATAGTTAAAATAAATAACACTGATTTTATGATAAAACAGCCAACTGATAGCACAAGTATTTTTAAAATTATACACTTACAGAATACTGACTCTAGTTATAAGAGTGACCTAGAAAATATATTTCTACACAAGTGATTTCCCTCATGGTTGACAATATTTTAGCCCAGTCTTTCCCAACCCAGGGATCGCAACCACCACTAGGGGTCACTAAAGGTTTGCAAAAGCTCATTCCAGTTTGAGGCAAGCAGAAACAGTTGCATTTTGAACAAACCATGATAAACTAACCAGACAGTTAGCTTTACTGTTTACTATTTTAATTATCATTAAAGCCACATTTGATTACTGCAATTTGGAAAAACACATGGTAAACGCTAAGTAAAAGCAAAGTTAATTAAAGTCTTAAGCAGGTTAAGTATATACAGCATACATTCCCTTTTGAACGATCTCTCCCATTGCATCAAGGTTAGTCTAACAGTAAAATAGGTGAAGCTGGCTGGTATATGAGTCAGCTCAGAGTGCCAAATGCCACGCTGCTTATGTGCAAGATATGAGTCTTGCCCTGCTTCACTCACGGATCACCTTTTTCAATTGAAGGTGGCCCAGCCTTTCCCACTTCTCCGTTTCTCCCCCTTTCCCCTTAATAACCAGGCTTGAGTGACCTCATCTCAGCACAGGTGCAGCACTTTAACCGGCCGGTGTTTTACACATGAGGATCAGCGGCCCTCATCTGCAGCGAGCGGTTTGATCTTTTCAGGCAGATTGGTGGAGAATTCTGTCACTGATGACTCCATATCACTGACTGATTCCAGAGAATATCCTGCCATGGGCTGGTGCAGATAGAAAACTGAAATGCATCCTCGCCAAGGCTGTGGAGAATCTCCAGATGTTCCAGAGCCTGTTTACAGCCATTTAGACAAACAATAGCCACTGGGCTGTTGTCAACAAATCTCTGGCTAGAGACCAGCATCGTTTTTTTTTTTCTGGAAGTTCACAATGAACACTTTCAATTCTGAAGAAAAGAGATATGTAAGCTCTCCCCTCTAGAAGTGGGCACAGAAGTTGTCACACATCATGCTGCCTCCTGGCATGGAAAGCCATTCCAGGCATGTCAAGCTGGGTTCTGCGGACTACAGAACAAGGTTACTCGCAGACCACCTCACTTCAGTGCGGGACAACAATTCTTGTGTTCTTCGGGCCACAGTGCAAAGTCTGCTTGCGAAAAGAGCTGTGGAAACCATGTGTTTATGAAATGGCCTTTTCAAGATTTTGATCCTCACAGAAATATGCCCTGGGGACTGTTTGTTATTGGTGGATCTGAAAGACGCTTACTTTCACTTCCAGATGCCATGCCACTTATGTGCAAGATAGTGAAAGAAGAAAGTGGCTGAGCACTTCCCACTTCCCAATTTCTCCCCTCTCTGCCTCAGAGAAAGAAACAGGGGAGTCACAGGGCTGAGCATCCAGGCTTGAGTGATCTCACCTCAGCACAGATGCATGCTTCATGGCATCCCCAGCCCAAGCCTTCATGTTTGGCCCCTTAGCGGGAGTCTTTACAGCTCTTCGGAAGAGTTACTAACACCATTTTGAGAGCTCAAGTGTGAAGCTCATGCTCAAAGTGTACATGGAAGTCATCGAAGCAAATCACTGGCCTGGCAGTTGGCAAGAACAACCTTGTCCTTAAGTTTCTGAGGGGAGCTCGGAGACTAAATCGCCTGGCCCTCCCAATGAGCCATTCTAGTTAGCCTATTTAAGACGCCCTCCTTTGGTAATAGCATCGGTCAAGCAAGTGGGCGATTTACAAGCACTGTCAGTCAGTGCTTCATGCCTTGAGTTTGGCCATTACGACTGTAGAGTAATCCTCAAACCAAAATATGGCTATGGCCTTGAGTGCTCTCCACCTCGTTCAGAGTACAAGTCATCACCTATTTAGCTCTTCCTAACCCAAGAGTGAGCAGGGTCCCAATTCATGCTTATCCTTAAAGTGTATGTAGAGCACTCTAGCTATTTCCGCATTCAGAGTAATCTTTGTATTCTTTTTCCGCTCTAAAGGGCTGCCAGTCATCACACTGGATAGTTGACGCTATAACCATGGCTTATGCCTCAGTGGGCTTACAGTGTCCTATTGGAGTGAGAGCCCACTCTACCAGATGAATGGCTTCTCTCTGGGCTTGGTCCACCTGAGATTCAATTAAAGACAATTTTGAGATCTGTGCAGTGGCTGGTCTTCGCCGTCTACCTTCGACAGATTTTTTAACTTGGACACCCCTGCCCTTCAGGCATGGATTTCGTACCCTTAATTAGTGGACAATGGTGGATTGGGTCTTATAATTGGCTCATGTTTTTAGGAGCCCTCATTATGGGTGCTCCGAGGTTGGGTTCAAAGAGCGACTTCGTTCTGCATGTTTATAGCACATGCTGTTGGGTGCGTTCCCCAATAGCATCCTTTGATGCAATGGGAGAGACTGTATGAAAAGGAACACTCTGGTTACTGATGTAACCTCAGTTCTCCGAGATAAGGGAACGAGCATTCCGTACATTGCCGTTCTATGAATATTTTAGTGCAGATTTAATTATCGTTCCAGTTTCTGAGCCATGTATTAGTTCATTACTTAATCATCATTAGGAAATACCTGAGTTGCATACAGGTGTTGATTATCCGAAACAGATATACAGAGTTTTCCTCTGTAAATGTTATTATTTTTAGACGTTCGTTCTCAGCATCCACATACCTGTAGAAAACACATATTTATTTATATTGAGTACAGGATTACAAATCTCCCCTCTCTAACAACCATACACTGAAAAGATCACAACTGGATACTCATTACATGAGAATCGCTCTAGTGTGTGAACTTTACTTAAAGGTGTAATATAAAATAATATAAGGAGAAACCTACTTCTGAACAAAACCATGCAGCTCTCCATTACAGACTACTTGTACTTCAAGCATCAAAGTCAGATCAACCTTTTGAGCATTTGAAATAGCATAATTCAAGCACTGTGAAATCAAAACATAAAATACGTTAGCAGTGTAACACTGTTTTACATGAAAAAATAAAAATAGCGTAAGTCTTGCTTCATGTTCTCTCTCTCTACAAGAGCTACCTGAGTGACATCTATGTACACTCTGATGAATGTTTCTTCATCCATTGAGTTCTCATTATGTCTGTGTTCCTCATCATAGTGCAGGATGTTCTGTAGAGTCGTGGAGATGTCATTCTGTGGCAGTTAAAGTGAGTCAGAGATACATGTGTGTTAAATCTCTCATGTTTTGGGTCCTTTAATGTATTACTGCTACATAGGTCAGTAGTGAGATAATGAGAGAAATTAAAATAACAGATGGCCATACCCACATTATTTTGCAAAGCAAACTTTTCTGTGAAAGTACAAGATAATTGCTAGTGTATATAAAGCTACACTGTAAATTGCTGTAATTGTACAACTATTTGCACTACAAATCACTGTATTTATTATTATGATAGTACATATAAATTACATAATAACAAATATCAGTTTGCAATATCAAGTGGCAGAACAGACAGCTAAAAAACTAGAAACCTCGCACAAATGGCCATGCTGTTTAAAATAAGGTGGCTACCATGAAGTCCTACCTGAAGTAATTGAAGCAGTTTCTGCTTTGCTCTCTCAAACCCTTCTGTCAACAGAGGAGAGTCAAGCACTGAGTCTGGACTGAAACAGAAATTAGCACATTTTTTAGTGTTGCTAATTTATTTGATCAAAAATACAAACAGCAACGTTATGAAATATCATTTGATTTCAAAAATACTTCTTCTATTTGAATATATATTTGTTTGCAGTACATACCTAAAGAAAACCTCTTTTTCCCACATAATAATGAGGAAGAGCTCATTTACAGACAGATCTCTGTTTAGGAGCAGGTCCAGTTTGGTAAAGAGGTGACGGCTGTAACTGTCCATCAGATGAACTAGCAGCCCAGCATCTTTCAGTGCAGGTGTTAATCGACAAACATCATTGCATATCATGGTCTGTGTGCTCTTTAGAAAGTCCTGTATTTGCGCAACCTGAGATCCTGGTGATGGCAGTGTGGGAAAGTGGTTCTCCACAAACTGATTTATTTCCTGAAGGTACTTTTGGTGCCAGTCTTGAGAGAATCGGATTTTCGGCATTGCAGCTGCAGTGACAGTGTCATCAGGGTTTGATTGTTTACTGAGAATCATTCTGAGAATATTAAGTCCTGTTTCCCCACTCACTTCAACACCTGAACCAGATGGCATTTCAGAGTCGACTGTGCTTTCCTGTTCTCCTGCTGAATGCATGTGAATTTCGTTTGAATCATGAATTGCTTTTTACATACTTCTGATGTTTGAAATAGCTTTTTGGAGAATTTTAGTCGATATTAATTTCAACATTTACTAATCCATTATTAAAATCTAAAACTGTATCAGAAATTTTATTGAACTGAGCTAACACAAACTTTTAAAGAACAGTTGAATTGTAACACTAACAAAGATTAATGAATACTATGACAAATGTATTGCTCATTGTTAGCTCGTAATGCATTAATGTTAACATATTTTGTAAAGTGTTACCAAAATTACAGCTGTCTTAAAATAAAATGTTGTCTTACCATCGGAGGCCTCTGTGTAGTGTGTTTGCATGTCTTTCACCAGAGGATACTGCTCATCTTTATTCTTGGCAGTTTTTTTCTTCTTCAAAATCTTCAACATTTTTGTAAGTGTACACTCAATTTATAATAAGGGCTCTGCTATGTTTGATTTAGATCTATGAAAATGTGAGCTTTTGTACAGGTGCATATTCAAATACAACTCACCCATGACGTTTTTGTTCCTCTCTTACGCACAGGATATGATTGTGGTTAATTCGAAGTATCGGAAATAGTTGCAGCAGGTTGAGAAGAAAGGTTGAGCAGTGTCCCATATTAAATGATAAATGCAACATTTATGATAAAATCAGAAGTTTGATATTGATTTCACAGTACTTTAATTTATAAATTATTCTCTATTGTGATCAATCACTATTGTTATTTTCCATTTATCCATTCTCTATACCTTATCCTCTGATTATCCACCATAAGGTAATTGGAGGACTGAAGCCTATTATTATCGTCATTATTAATATAGCAGCATGATTTGCTAAGACACAAAAAAGGTCAACATTAAAATGTGATCTGTGAAGAATACAGTGTTGGGAAAGTTACTTTGGAATTGTAATAGGTTATAGATTACAAGTTACTCTGTTTAAATCCAAGTAAGTAGTCTAACTACTTCAATTACTTGTGTAATTTGTGTAACTGATCACATTTGATTACTTTTCTAAATTCTCTAACTGTATTTTAGAACATATTTATATTATAGAATTTTATAGAATATTATAGAATTGATAACATTTTGAAACATCTAAACAGGCAAGGTTAACCTTATAGTAGGACTCAACACTCTTTACTGTCAGACTTTCAAAGTTCGTCATCATTTGAATTAAGATTATAATAATTTAATTTAAAGCATAGCCACCACAAAATCAGACTTTACCATCTCTTTTTACTTTGAGATTGTTCTAAGGTTAAATTCAGATTAAAAATCATAAGAAATAGTTTAATAACTGTGATACTGTTTTTGAAATCAAATATTTGCAAAGTTATGACATGAAACAGTGGCGTCTAACAAAAAAGTAAAAAAATGTGAAGTAAAAAAAGCATATAAATAAATCTAAATAGGAAATAAAAGAGATATAGAATAAGCATGTGTCTTATTCTGTGTCTTAAACTCCTTAAACATTATTGCCCATATTTTACAGCAGACAATACAATTTATGGAAGAAGTCAATTAAATCTGTATGTATGTGTGTGTGTGTGTGTGTGTGTGTGTGTGTGTGTGTGTGTGTGTGTGTGTGTGTGTGTGTGTGTGTACCTACCTGGGACCAAATTGTTACCCAAAAGTGAGCTAACAAAAATGTCCTCCCTTTGGGGATGTCCTCATTTGTAAAACAGGTTTAAAAATAAAGTAAACAAAGTCTTTTTAAATTGTAAAAATGCAAAAACTTTCCTGTGAGGGCTAAGTTTAGGTATAGAGTTGGTGTAATAGAAAGTATGGTTTCTACAGTATAAAAACCATTAGAGCTATGGAATGTCCCCATTTAGATAGCTAAGTAAATTGTTTGTGTGTGTGTGTGTGTGTGTGTGTGTGTGTGTGTGTGTGTGTGTGTTCTCAGTAACTGTAACTGATTACAGTTACATTTATTTTGTAATTCAAAATAATTTAGACTTATTTCCATTACATGTAACTAGTTACTCCCCAACACTGGAAGAATATAATACAATCAGTCACCACCATACTGCAGTACCAGGTTGATGTATGGACAGAGCAAGCCTTGCTTGCAGCTCCAGTCCCTGATCCAAAAATGAATCCATTTAATACACTGGTCTCAAACTCAATTCCTGGAGGGCCACAGCTCTGCACAGTTTAGCTCCAACCCTAATCACACACACCTGATCCAGCTAATCAAGGTCTTCAGGATTACTAGAAACTTCCAAGCAGATGTGAGTTGGAGCTGGTTGGAGCTAAACTCTGCAGAGCTGTGGCCCTCCAGGAATTCAGTTTGAGACCTCTGATTTAATATGTAGTCCCCGGGTCTTAGCCAAAAGCCTGAGAAGTGATTACTTGTAAAAGAAAATAAACATATTCTGTGTAATGACTTTCCTTTAAAGTCAGAGGTGAACTGGTTCGAAGAGTGAGCAAGTAATGGACGCGTCAATAAAGGCAGTTTTCCTCTTCATTGCTTATTGTCTGCCTTTTATTTATCAAAAAAGAGCAGTTTAAAATAGGCTTCACCATTAGATTGACAATGACATTAATAGTCCACAGGTACAAGCCAATCCTGATATTTTGTATAACATAACATAAAGTTTAAATCAAATATGGTTTAGTTGAAAGAAATTCTCAAATTAGCAGCTCTGCTACAGGATGCAGAGAGTGTAAAATTAGAGCTGGCATGTCTAATGATGCTTTACCCTTATCTCAGGTTTGGTGGTTTCTGCTGTGGAATTAATCATGCAAAAAAACACCCACTGCACTTTTCTTGTGTCTGTGTTCTTGTTACAGTGAGCATGATATTTCTGCTTGCCTGAGACTCAAGGGAAATCTTTCTACATCAGATATCTTGGAGACCATCACTAGCAGCCAAGATGAGTTCAGTGAAATGCAGGACTCACTCCAGTTTAGCAAGAACTTCTTTTCCAGTGAGCATCATAGTGAGGATCAAATGAATTTTGCCTTATAACATTGCTTGTGTATATTTGCTAGCTTTTTTGTCGAATTGCTCAAACTCAAGTGTTTTGCAATTATTTTGTACATACTGAGATTCTTTGTGAAATAAAACTGGGTAACACTTTTTGATAGTCCACTTTAGACGTTCTACTAACAGTAAGCAACTTTGCAACTACATGTCAACTAGCAGTCATTAAAGTATTAGTAGACTGTCTGCTTAATATCTTCAAACATTTTATTTTGATGGGTCCACAACATACAACTGACTGTAAGTATATGTCAACTTATTCCACTAACCCAGGGATGCAAAAACCCTGTTCCTGGAGATCTACCTTACTGCAGAGTTCAGCTCCAACCCTGATGAAACACAACTGAACCAACTACTTAGGATCTGAAGGAGCACTTGATTATAACAGACAGATGTGTTTGATTAGGAACTGAACTCCAGGAACAGGGTTGGGCACCCCTGTACTAACCCTAAACCTAACCTAACAATCTACTCTGAGAGTAAGTAGACTTGTAGTTGCAAATGAATGATAATTAGCTGACTTGTAGTTGTAAAGTTACTTATAGTTAGTAGAATGTCTAAAGTGGACTATCAAAATAAAGTGTAAACTAAAACTGTAAATCACGATTTGTACATTTTGGGTTATTCCTTTGATATTCGTCTTTGTTCTCAAAAATAACCTATTTCTAATATCACTTGCTGTGTTCATACCACATATAAATGCCATACTATCATACTACTCTTACTATTACTGCAGTGTCCAGTATGTATTCTATGCATAGTATGCAAATTTTCTGTATTCAATTCCAGGATGACCTACTCTCTTTGCCAGAAACTGCTAAATATAACTCAAGTACACGGAAATCAGTATAGAAGCTGTGTTCGGAATGGCATACTAACATACAACTCTTACTATATTGCAGTATGCTATGTGTATACTGTGAATAGTATGTACATTTTCTGTATGCATGAAATGCCCGGATTACCTGCTACATTTATGAAATTAGATGTATGCATCTGAAGACACTGTATGGGATAGTTTCCCAGAATGCATGTATGGGATAGTTTTAATTTTTTAATTTATAATTAATTACATAATTTAATTTATGTAATTTAATATATAAATAACATATATAAATAAAAATATATATTTTAATTTAGCAAAAATAAATAGACTGATTTGTAAGCAAAACTTTTGCTTTTGGCACGATCGACTCACGTTCGATTTAAAAGAAAAGCACTGGGTGGATTTTTATTATAGGGTGGTTGTGTACACAAACTGCCACATTTATGTTCAAACAACATGTAAAAGTGAATTTTGCATCTGATGACCCCTTTAATCATGTCCAGTTTCTTTTACAGACTTTTACATCACTTCTGGATGGAATTTTATATCTGTTGCATATAAGACATTTTGGTAAATGTATTAGGCTGCAAGGTTTGCTTGTGGACAGCTCAGAATCTGAATCATTGAGAGTAAACTCTGCCACCAAAATAATGTTCAGGACCTCTACACTCAAAAAAAAAGTTGTTGAACGAACTTAAAAAAAATTAGAGTAAACTTTTCCACGAAATTTAATTACATTTTTCCAACAAAATTGAATTGGTTTGAAATGATTTGTTGTAATCTTGTTGTATACATTTAAATTTCTTTAGTCAAGACCACAAAAAAAAAAAAATTGGTCATTCCTACTAGATAAAGTTTTGCCATGCATAATACAGAAGATCTTGTCATGCCTACTATATAAAATAATGCCATGTTAACCACATTCAATTTGGTCATGTCTACTACATCTAACAACGCAATGTCAACTACATACATTTTTGTCCTGCCTACTAAATAATATTTAAATACTTATACTTAAGGTTAACTTGACACTACAGTTACTTCCAAATGAAAGTGAAATACTTGTTCTATTACTTTAAAACCTTTTTTAACGTATACCTGTAGTCTACTGTGAAGAAAGAGTCCATACATTTTGTAACGATCTGTATTTAAAACATGAGCAAACAAGAGAAAACTGCATTTTTTTTTTAAACATGAGATTACAAGAGTCAGCCAATTACATGAGTGACTGAGAGACTCAATCAATCACAGTGCAATAATGCCAATATAACAAGCACATGAGCATCAAGAAAATAAAACAGCATTTGTTTTTGTTTTTTTTTCAGAAATGTAAATATGAGAATGGCAATTACATGAGTGATCAAGAACTAAACTTATAATCACCTCTGCTCACAGTGCAAAAATGCCAATAAGAACACAACCTTACAAGAGAATATAAAACAGTATTTACTTCTGGTTAGTAAAACCAAAAGTATTTTTAATTTGTTAATAACAAGAGCAAACGGAAAGAGAAAGCGCAATTTATGGCTATTATTAGCTCCCTATAAAGCATTCTGACAGAAAATGGTTGAACGGAAAGATACACAATCTTCCAGCATTCGATTAAGTCATTATGAACGTTAACAATAATGTACAAATCAAGCTGAAATGTCCAAAAAAGGGACATGGATGCGCCAGTGCCGTCACTTGCATTTATTTCTAGTGGAAACAATTGAAAATTATCCATCAAAACAATACATGGCTTACAGACATGATAAATACATATATGGAAAGCTTTAAATTATTGCTTAACGAAATAAAACAAATAAAAAACAAAACTATTTAATTATGTAGCTAATCTGTAAAGATGCATTTCTCAAGGCGCATCAAATAGGAGATTTCATGTCAGGATCTTTATGACACTGAGTCGGAATAGGCTAGTTTATTCAGAAATAATTCAAAAATCTCCTTAGGCCTACCATTTCCTTCCGACACATTCATTGTTATTTATTTTTGCCGTTGCTTTGTGGCAAGTTTCAGCTTATTGCCTGAACGCGAAGCTGCGCTAAAGGCACTGCTGCTGGCTGAGACACTAACGCTGTAATCATAACACTCATAATCGTGTTAAATACAATACACTTGATTACAATATTAACCAAAATAATCGTGATTATGATTTTTGCCATAATCGAGCAGCCCTACAACAAAGAAATGACTATCTTGGATGACATAGGGCGAGTAAAGTAATTTGCATTCCTTCTTTTTCGACAGTATGCAATGGCAACATGTCTTTAGCTCCTCGTTTAACAACAAGCTCCTCCTCAGCCTTCCGCCATGCTTGTTTTCACTCTGCACGTGAACAGTGAGTCGGTAGGGCACGAAACTACATCAAATAGACTTATCGTAATTATCGCGAGGAGGCAAATCTTTATCGTGAGGAGAAGTTTCAACGGTATATCGCAAACGATAAGATATCGCCCATCCCTACTGGTTAGGGCTGTGCCGATATTCAGACCCGATCACGCGGCTGCATGAATGAACAGGTGAATGAGATTTACGACTAATCACAGCACTGGCATTACTGACGAGATACGCATGATGATCGGTCTAAATATCGGCACAGCCCTATTTTTGGTCTTAACTGTTAACATGAAAATGTCAATTAAATGAGCAACTGAGAAACTTAAAACCACATCTGTTCAGAAAGAGGCACACATTTTATAAATTGTATGCTTGCTTGTTCATACTTGTAAACATAAACATGTTCAATTAAACAAGCAATTTTTTTGGAGCACCTCAAAAATGTAACGGAGCTCGTGTGGATAGGTAGGGTTTAAAGAGTATATTAGTCCAAGTAGCATGGCTGTAGCCAAAGCTACATTACCTAAACCAGACAGCACCTCCACACCTTCCAGCACAATGGCGATATCTTCAGGGTCTTCTGTTGCATCAGCAAATTCATGCTTTACAACATAGATCCCCAAAACGATCTTCTTGATGTCCGCCTCGTTGCTCGCAGTTTCAACATCCTTTGGGGGAAAAAAAAAAAAGAAAATTGTAAATTTATGGCATATAAAAAAAATAATAATACTTGCAGAAATTATGCTGTTACTATACAGCATGTGACTAATATTCTAAATGGTCAGTCTGTCATGCATGTAAAATCAACAAGTTTTGATTTTTATGCTGCATGTTTCTTTATTTTTTTTAATTTTGATGAAAACTACAATACAGCCATTATGAAACGCGTACTCAGCTTGTTTTATACTTGTGGACCTCAATGGAATAGTTCTACATAAATAAATTACTAAACGGTACAGTAATGTAATAAAAATGTACTATTTACCCAAAAAAAACATTAGAAATAATGTGAGTGTGAAGAAAAGAAATTACTATTTGACAAATGAACAATATTAATAAATTAGATTTTTAATATCCACATATTTTCAATTTCAATCAAAATATTTGACAAAGAAGAACAGTTTCAAGAGCCATACATTCTTATTTCAAATTAATATTGCTTATCTTTAACAAAAAGCTTGACAATTAAAACAAATCGCTGACAGTGCACCCCTCCCCCATTCTCTGACAACCCAGTGGATGAGTTACTGAGCATAAGCTTTTTTCCATTTTCTTAAGAACAGCACAGTCCTTGGCACTGCCAAATTAGTGCAATTCTTTGTCAAAATACACTTTTGTGTATGTTTAATATAATTTATAAAATCATTACTATGCTGTAAGTCACTTTATTTTTAAACCAACATACACGGATGCAATGCCATTCACCTAAACTTTATTCCTGAACATACTGAATGTAATTACTTTGTACGTTAAAGGGATAGTTCTCACAAAAATGAACATTTGGTCATTAATTACTCACCCTCATGTCATTCCAAACACGTAACACCTTCGTTCATCATGGGAACACAAATTAATGTATATTTGATTGAAATCCATGAGCTTTCTGACCATGCATAGACAGCAACACAGCTGAAAAGTTCCCAGGCCCAGAAACATAGCAAGGACAATGTCACATTGACTATCTTCCCAATGTCTTTGCTGTGTTTCTGGGTCTGGGAACTTTTTAGTTGTGTTGTTGTCTATGGAGGGTCAGAAAGCTCTTGGATTTCAATCAAAAATATCTTTGTGTTACGAAGATGAAAGAATGTCTTACAGGGTTTGGAATGACATGAGGGTGAGTACTGACAGAATTTGCATTTTTAGCTGAACTATCCCTTTACTGTTTGTTCTCGGAACTGTATACTGTTTATTTATGGGCAGGTTATGGAGTTAGTCGCAGCATCTATCGGCTATGAGTAAACAGCAGGATGGCTTGACTGAAGAGAGCTGAACTGGATGATGACATGATCAATGAATAGACGTTACCTAAAAAACTGTTTGTTATTGTCCTCTTGAATTATCAACAGACTATTTTCCTGTTTAATAAGGCTGTTTTGACAATTTGTATTGTATAAAGTGCTATATAAATAAAGGTGAACGGACTTGACAGTGTTAAGGATTGTGCTTATCAAACAGGATGATATCACATAAACCTAAACCAGTGGCTGCGTGGAGTATGGGTTTTAAGGGAAGTTAACATCAGTCATATTTAATTAATATATTGGCTTTTACAATTTACTCAATATTTTAAAATTTAAAATATATCAAAAGATAAAGTATATACAGTCGTGCTCAAAAATATACATACCCCTTGCAGAATATGCAAATATGTTAATAATTTCAGCTAAATAAAAGGGATAATGAAAACTGCATGTTATTTTTTAATTAGCACTGTCTCGAATAAGCTATTTCACACAACAGATCTTTATATATACTTCACAAGACAAAAGAGGAACTGAATTTATAAAAATGACCCTGTTCAAAATTGTAGATACCCTTGAATGTTAAAACTGTGTGCTTCTTCCTGGATGAGCCACGACTGTTTTCATGTTTAGTGATGGTTGTTCATGAGTCCCTCATTTGTCCTGAACAGTTAAACTGCCTGCTGTTCTTCAGAAAAATCCTTTAGGTTCCACAGATTCTTTGGGTTTTCAGCATTTGTGTGTTTTTGAACCATTTCCAAAAATGATTGTTTGGATTTTCAGATCCATCTTTTCACACTGATGACCATTGAGGGACTCATATGCAACTATTACAGAAGGTTCAAATGCTCAGTGATGCTCCAGAAGAAGAAATAATGCATTAAAAGTTGGAGGGTGAAAACTTCTGAACAGAATGGAGATGTGTAAATTGTTCTTATTTTGCCTAAATATCTTTTTTTTTTTTCATTTAGTACTGCCCTTCAGAGGCTACAGAAGATAGATGTTTCCCAGAACACAAAATAATTTAAATTTACCCTGATCTTCAAATTCAAAAAGTTTTCACCCTCCAACTCTTAAAGCATTATTTCTTCTTCTGGAGCATCACTGAGCATTTGAACCTTCTGTAATAGTTGCATATGAGTCCCTCAATGGTCATCAGTGTGAAAAGATGGATCTCAAAATCCAAACAGTCATTTTTGGAAATGGTTCAAATACACAAAAATGCTGAAAACCCAAAGAATTTGTGGAACCTAAAGGATTTTTCTGAAGAACAGCAGGCAGTTTAACTGTTCAGGACAAACGAGGGACTCATGAACAACCATCACAAAACATTAAAACAGTCGTGGCTCATCCAGGAAGAAGCACACAGTTTTAACATTCAAGGGTATGTATAATTTTGAACAGGATCATTTTTATAAATTCAGTTCCTGTTTTGTCTTGTGAAGTATATATAAAGATCTGTTGTGTGTAATAGCTTATTCAGGACAGTACTAATTAAAAAATAACATGACGTTTTCATGATCTCTTTTATTTAGCTAAAATTAACAACATATTTGCATATTCTGCAAGGGGTATGTATATTTTTGAGCATGACTGTATATATAAAAAGTGTCTCTGCTTTTAAACCAAACAAACCATTTTAGGCTTTGTTCTTGTCACGTCTTTTGCATGCTCAAATTTGTTATTACAACTTGTGATTACTGTTTGTAACGAAAGAGAACTCTACTCACCAAATACTCCCTCACCAGATCCTGTGGATCTTCATTCAGGTAGATGCATAGTGTAAGCCCTTCGACTGGGCAAGGGGAGGGGCGATGTTAGCGTCCTGCTTGCGTCTCATTAAGTCAAAGCAATGAACAACCTGTGCTGTGGTTCTAATGGAATCTATAAAGGTATGAGGTTTGTGTTTGTTTGGGGGGGAGTCTTTGGATGTGAGGACTGCTGAGCTTCTTGCCGAGGCTACCGTGCCGGGACGTGGGCTGGATGTTTCCTTGTGACGCGTGCGAAGCGATTGGGAGGGATAGATTGTAGTTTTGGTTTCTTTAAGGTTCGGCGGCCGCCGGTTGTTTCCCCGAACGCTGTACCCCATGTCCGGTAGCGGGTAAGAAGGCCAGCAGTCCATTATCTGCCTTTGTGGTTATTAACGTGTGAATTTGGATATATAGTGTGTCTTATTCGCCAGGTAATCCGGGTTTAAAGTGACTTATTATTTTCCGGTTTCCCCGGCGCTTGTATCAGTGTTTGTATTTGTGTGCGTATGTGTGTAGGGGGTAATAGGGCGGGTTAATAAGATTCATTCATCGGCCATTCCTCATTGTTGTATACTGACGATGGCTAAGTAGTTAGCCAGAGTGGTTTTTGTATGTATTGAGTGATTTCTTTTTGGTGTGTATTGATGTGTGTGATTTAACTGATACACTTATGAATTTTTGTACTTTTGGTGTTTGCTGTGTAATGTAATGTCATTCCCTATAACTGGTGGACACATGAATTAATCCTAAGGTGTTGAAACCCTCTGCTTAATGCTGGCCTGTTCGTTAGTGATTTATCCGGGTAACTTGTTAAATACATTTATTAATTGAAATATATATTGACAATTGTTGATAACCATCTTAACCTGCTGCTTTGCCCTCTTGAGGTTTTAATCTTTTATTTGTGTATAAGAATAAAAGTGTTATATTTCTATTTATTGCACCAGTGTGGTTGCATCTCCTTTGCTGTTTATGCCCAAATAAATGATCATGTCCAATTAAGAACCTTTTGGTCTCTTCACTCACGTTTATTGGAGTGTTACAATTTGGCGTAGTTTGGCAGTTTGGACATTGGGCAATAGCAAGGAAAATGTCAACTACACATTCTGTTCAGTCACCTTCTACATCTAGTGAGCAACAGCAGGGAGTAGATAGTGTGCCTAATATGGCTCAGAATCAAGGAATGAATGCAAACATGGTTATGGTTCCATTTATGATGGGAACACCATGGTGTCAGAAATTTAATGGAGAACAAATGGCGCAGGCAAATAATTTTCAAGATTGGTATGATACACAGACATCAATGTTTAATATATATCCTTTGTCTGAGGCGCAGAAAGTTTCAGCTTTAATAAGTAACTTGGATGGAGAAGCAAAGAGGGAAGTGTTAGCTTTGCCAGCAGCTCAACGTGCAACAGCTGAGGAGATATTGACATTTCTGGAAGGTATTTATGGAGATATAGCTCCCCTCGCAACTCTTCGTTCTCAGTTTTTTACCCGTAAACAAAGGACAGATGAGAATGTTAGACAGTATGCTTTGGCACTTCAGGAATTAAGTAATCGGTTAGAGAATAGGGGGGATGCTACCACTAGGGGTAACATTTTACGGGATCAATTTATTCTAGGACTTTTGGATGCAGGATTGCGTAGGGAACTTCGGGGTATGGTTAGAGCGATACCAGACAGCTCTTTTGTAGAGGTTAAAAAGGAAGCAATTTTACGAGCAGATGAGTTTGGGGAGGTGAGGCAGGCTGTAGCGGCAGCAGTACAGATAAAACCAGCCCCAGATAAAACAAAATTGGTTGAGGAAATCAAACAGGAGGTTTTCTTGCAATTAAAAGGAGAAATAAAGGAAATGGTGGCTGGGATGATAAATGAAGTTCGTGAAGGAGTACAGAATTTACTGCCTAATAGTGATAGTGTAAGACCTAAATATGAGTCCAGGGGTGGGCGAAAAAGTTCAGATCAATTTGACCATCAGGGAAGACCCATCTGTCGGCGTTGCAAACAAGTTGGGCATATTGAAAGGCGTTGTAGGGTGGTGGAAGGAGTACAAGGGCCTTTAAACTTGTAGAACCCACTGTGCAGGCCCAAACAGTGGGTAGGTTAGGTAGTGGCCAATTAGAAAAGAAAGATCATTTAATAGGACAATGTCCAGTTGTTGATGTAGTGATACAGGGGGTAAAAACACCTTGTTTAATTGATACAGGTTCACAAGTAACTACACTGACAGAAAGCTTTTATAAGAAACATTTTGAGACCAGGGGGCCAACTATGTATCCACCTATTCAAAGGTTTAATTTGGTAGCTGCAAATGGGTTAGTGATTCCGTATATTGGGTATATTGAGGTGGATTTAATTATTTGTGGCAAAGTAATTCCAAAAAGGGGAGTGCTTATTGTTAAAGATTCAAATGGTTCAGCATATCCAGGATTGATTGGAATGAACGTAATTAAAGAGTGTAGGAAAGTTTTGATGACACAGCCTGGAGATGGTTGTTTAGGGGTTGAAAGTGAAGTACAAGTGAAGGTGTGGAATCAAATGTTTTCTGTATGTGAAGACTTGTTAAATTTCGTTGATGAGTCAGGGCAGATAAGTGCCGTTTACTGGCCGCAGGGAAAACGAAAAATAATACCAGCACAGTCAGAGATGGTGATTGAGGCTTGTGCACGTGTTCGGCCAGATAGAAAGGATTATGTGGGTTTGGTAGAACCATGTCAAGATGATGTATTGCCAGGACAGTTATTAGTGGCCAGATCACTGAGCACCATTTCAAATGGGAGAGTTATGGTAAGAATCTTAAACCTCTCCCCAGATCCAGTGATACTTTTTCAGCGTTGTAGATTAGGCTATATTTCTGATGTTGAGGTATGTCCATCAAGTTTGCAGGGAAAGGTAGAACTAAGAACACTGGATAATGAGACTGTAGAAGTGGGGGTGAGGCAAAATACAGTGCAGGATGCAAAACAAGAATCGGTGCTCTGGCCTGTGGCAGTTTCATTAGATCCACAGCAATTTAGCACCAAACAACAAGAAATTATCTCTGATTTGTTGTCTAAGCATCAGAAGGTTTTTTCAGAACATGATGAGGATTATGGGTACACTGATAGGGTTTTACATGTAATACCAACAGGTGATGCAGCCCCAATTAGAGATCGTTATAATAGGATTCCACCAAAATTGTATCAAGAAGTAAGGGGACTTTTAAATAATATGCTTGAAAATGGGATCATTCAGGAGAGTTATAGTCCTTGGGCAGCGCCTGTAGTGCTTGTCAGAAAGAAGGACGGCACCCTTCGTTTCTGTGTAGACTACAGGCGACTAAATAGTGTAACTCATAAAGATTCATACCCCTTGCCTAGGATTGAGGAGTCCTTAGCATCACTGAAAAGGTCTAGAGTGTTTTCAACATTAGATCTAGCACATGGGTATTGGCAGGTGGGGGTGCACCCAGCTGACAAAGAGAAGACCGCTTTTGTTACGCCGATGGGGCTATATGAATTTAATCGGATGCCAATGGGGTTATGCAATGCTCCAGGAACCTTTCAGAGACTGGTCGAGAGCTGTCTGGGGGACCAGAATTTTGAAATGCTATTGCTCTATTTGGATGATATAATTGTTTTTTCCCCTTCCTTTGAGGCTCATATTGCCCACTTGGATCTAGTCTTCAGTCGTCTGGGAGATTTCGGCCTAAAGGTCAAACTCAGTAAGTGTTCCCTTTTCCAGAGTCAAGTTCATTATCTAGGCCATGTGATCGCAGAAGGAGGAGTGTCACCAGACCCAGAGAAGTTGCGGGCAGTGGAGGCGTGGGTAACCCCTCAAAATATTACTCAGTTGCGTGCTTTTTTGGGCCTAGCAGGATACTATAGACGTTTCATAAAGAACTTTGCCCAGATTGCAGCCCCGCTAAACTCAATGTTGTGGGGGACATCAAAGCGCCGTACTCGACCGGCAGCAGGAAAAACAGATGGTTGGGCATGGAGAGAGGCACAGGACATTGCATTTAAGAAACTGAAGGAGAGTCTCCTACAAGCTCCCATACTTGCATATGCTGATTTTGAGTTGCCATTTTTGTTGTATACTGATGCCAGCCAGACAGGGTTGGGAGCAGTATTGGCACAGGTCCAAGAGGGGAAGGAGAGAGTAATTTCTTATGCAAGTAGAAGTTTGCGACCAACGGAAAGGAACGATAAAAATTACAGCTCATTCAAACTGGAACTTTTGGCTTTAAAATGGGCTATAGTGGAAAAGTTTAGGGAATATCTTGCTGTTTCTCCCTTTACTGTTTTCACAGATAATAATCCCTTAGCTCATCTGAATACAGCAAATCTGGGTGCAGTGGAGCAACGGTGGGCAGCCCAGCTTGCAGGATTCCAGTTTGAGGTGCGTTATAGACCGGGTCGAACAAATGGAAATGCTGATGCCCTCTCCAGGTGGCCCGTGAGTGAGGTTTCTGCTGGTCCCACAGAGGATGGGGCAGTCCCATGTGGTCAGGTTGGCTACGTCGCATCTGAAGTTGTACGGGCCTGTGTCCATGCCTTTGTTCCAGTTACGGAGAACTTGGAGGAGGGTCAAGAGTTTGGGACGGTGGTATGTTCAGATCAAGGAGACAGAGTTGGCCCTAGCTTGTTAGCCGAGTGGAAGAGGGCACAGCGGACTGATCCAGTAGTATCACGATTGTGGATTTATATGGATCGAGGAAGAGGGCCCTCTCCAAGAGAGCGAGCAGCGGAAGAACGGTCTACCCGAGTGCTGTTGCGACAGTGGGCCCGCCTCTGTGTGGATCAGGGACTGCTGTGCCGGGAGGTATGTGATCCAAAGACATTTGACAAATTGAAACAAATATTGGTGCCTCAGTGTCTGCAGACGCAAGTTCTGGAATGGGTGCATGACCACGCAGGACATCTGGGGGTGGAAAAGACTTTGGGCATGGCCCGTCGACGATTCTTTTGGCCAGGGCTGGCACAAGGAGTGGAAAAGTGGTGCCATAAATGTGTTCGATGCAACCTGCACAAGACTCCTGCAAATAAAGTAAGTGCCCCTTTGGTATCTATACAATCCGAGTATCCTCTTCAGATTGTCTCTGTTGACTTTCTATCACTGGAGACTGCACGCAGTGGAATGTGTAATATTTTAGTTATGATGGACCACTTCACTCGTTATGCAGTTGCAGTGCCTACTGCGGACCAGACTGCTGTGACTACAGCAAGGGTGTTGTGGAAACATTTTATACAGCCATTTGGAGGATTTGATCAGTTGCATTCTGACCAGGGCCCAAATTTTGAATCGAAGGTCATTAAGGAGCTATGCTCATTGTATAATATCAGTAAATCTCATACAACGCCTTATCACCCAGCCGGAAATGGACAATGTGAACGTTTCAATCGGACACTGTTGAGTATGTTGGGCACTTTAAAGGATGATCAGAAGGAGGATTGGGATCAGTATGTGGCAGAATTGGTACAAGCCTATAATAACACACTTCACCCCTCTACAGGCTATGCCCCGTATTTTTTAATGTTTGGCCGTCATGCAAAATTGCCCCTTGATGTCATGCTGGGACGGGGGGATGGATTTTTGGGGACTGTTGACAGCTGGGTGCATCACCATCATAAAAGATTAGTGACTGCCTATAATCAAGCCCGAAAACAAGTTCAAAAGGCTCAATTTTATCAGAAGAAGGGGTTTGATCGCAAAGTTAAGGGTGAACCTTGTTGACTGGGCAGAGAGTGATGGTCCTAAATAAAAGGGCCAGGGGACAGGGTAAATTGAATGATAAGTGGGAACGGAATGTGTATGTTGTGGTGTCACAACCTAATCTTGATCTACCAGTTTATGTGGTTAAGAAGGAAGGGGTTGATGGTGAGGAGAGGGTGTTGCATCGCAACATGTTAAGCCCATGTAAATTTGATGTTGCCTTGCCCATTGAAGGGAAAAGTGTTGAAGTTTCACCTTTTGATTGTAATGTAAATCCTGTGAATAGTAATTGTGGTATGTATCCTTGGGTGTGGGGCTGTCTTACAGGGCTACCAGCATCCATACCGAGGGATGGAGGAGCGACTCCTAAGAGTGACATTGTGGAAGAGACATTACAGACTGCATTGAGGGAAGGTTCCTCTAACCCACCTGTTTCACAGACTGATTGCTTGAGGCGGTCTACACGGGCCACGAAGGGCCTGCTGCCTCTACGTTATAAAATGTGAGGTATTTGGGAATGTGTGGACACATTTTGAGTAGGGGGGGTGGATGTAAGCCCTTCGTCTGGGCAAGGGGAGGGGCGATGTTAGCGTCCTGCTTGCGTCTCATTAAGTCAAAGCAATGAACACCTGTGCTGTGGTTCTAATGGAATCTATAAAGGTATGAGGTTTGTGTTTGTTTGGGGGGGAGTCTTTGGATGTGAGGACTGCTGAGCTTCTTGCCGAGGCTACCGTGCCGGGACGTGGGCTGGATGTTTCCTTGTGACGCGTGCGAAGCGATTGGGAGGGATAGATTGTAGTTTTGGTTTCTTTAAGGTTCGGCGGCCGCCGGTTGTTTCCCCGAACGCTGTACCCCATGTCCGGTAGCGGGTAAGAAGGCCAGCAGTCCATTATCTGCCTTTGTGGTTATTAACGTGTGAATTTGGATATATAGTGTGTCTTATTCGCCGGGTAATCCGGGTTTAAAGTGACTTATTATTTTCCGGTTTCCCCGGCGCTTGTATCAGTGTTTGTATTTGTGTGCGTATGTGTGTAGGGGGTAATAGGGCGGGTTAATAAGATTCATTCATCGGCCATTCCTCATTATTGTATACTGACGATGGCTAAGTAGTTAGCCAGAGTGGTTTTTGTATGTATTGAGTGATTTCTTTTTGGTGTGTATTGATGTGTGTGATTTAACTGATACACTTATGAATTTTTGTACTTTTGGTGTTTGCTGTGTAATGTAATGTCATTCCCTATAACTGGTGGACACATGAATTAATCCTAAGGTGTTGAAACCCTCTGCTTAATGCTGGCCTGTTCGTTAGTGATTTATCCGGGTAACTTGTTAAATACATTTATTAATTGAAATATATATTGACAATTGTTGATAACCATCTTAACCTGCTGCTTTGCCCTCTTGAGGTTTTAATCTTTTATTTGTGTATAAGAATAAAAGTGTTATATTTCTATTTATTGCACCAGTGTGGTTGCATCTCCTTTGCTGTTTATGCCCAAATAAATGATCATGTCCAATTAAGAACCTTTTGGTCTCTTCACTCACGTTTATTGGAGTGTTACAATAGCCCCTTAAGAATGCACTCTCGCTTGGTCTCTATGGTGGCATTCTAAGAAAACAGACACAATAAAACATTTTCTTAAAGATTTGATTAGTGTTGTTGATGTTCATACATTTGACATAACACTCTTAAATACACATCTCTGAGCCCTTATGCATTACAGAGTAGGGATGTAACGATACTGGTATCGAATACCAAATCCTCCTTATCCCCTTGTTAGTGGAGACTTGAGTGAGCAGAACATGTGTGTGTCATTATTTAGTCGTTTGGAATGCACTTGTCAAAGGGAGCAATGTAATTTCCTCATCTTCAGGTGGGATAAATAACGCAGCACAATGTGCATCAGCACATTCGTTCAGGAACAGCATTAAAAAAAAAAAAAAAAAAAAAAAAAGTTTATACATATTTTACACACACATATGTGATGCGATCTGGGATAATCCAACACATGAGCTTGATCGTAACAAAAGTTATAGCTATCTGAAGTTGATAGCTGATAGCTATGATTTTCAGGAATGGAATTTTGAGAAAAACGAGTTTAAAGTGAGACGACTTTTACTTTCACTTCATGGGTTTAACGCTAGATGTCAGTAGTGCTATACTGCATTATTACACAAACAGACTAACGTCTTTTTTCCATTGTTTATTATGGCTCTGAACTTTTGATCACCCTTTGTATGTTTCAATAGCACGAATAATGTACCGTGTAGTTGTAAAAAATATCAAATGCATGTTAATTTGTCATAATAAAAAGACATTTATGATATTAAAACAGCGACATCTGCTGACGCACACACCGTGATGCGTTCGTTGATACAGAAACATCCCAGCTGAAGATAATGAGGAAATTACATCGCTCCCTTTGACAGGTAAATTCCAAACGACTAAATAACAACACGCATGTGCTCTGCTCACTCAAGCCTCCACTAACAAAGGGATAAGGAGGATCATTCCGATTTGGAAAATGAACCTATCAGTATCGACACCAGTATCATTACATGCCTATTACAGAGTAGGGTTGCAAAGGGGCGGAAAATTTCCGGTAAATTTCCATGGGAACTTTGTCTTGGGAATTTTGGAAATATTCTGAGTCGGAAACTTTCCAGGAATTTATGGGAATTTATGGAAATTTATGGGAATTAATGGGAATTTATGGGAATTAATTTTGAATTATTGGTGTGTGTGTGTGTGTGGCATTGTTCTGTAGAATAAGATTAGAAAAACGATTGTAAAAACACTTATGCAATGCACAGATGTATACATTTTAATAAATATTTTACAATCAACACAAATGAATAGAAATGGGATAGATGAATAAATATTTCTCAGTCAGCATGCTAAACAAAAAAATATAACAGCAAAACTAAAACAAACTATAACCTACAATTTTCTGTGTTTTTGAAAGGAGTCCCTTATGCTCACCATTCAAGCCTGCATTTTTCGATAAAAAAAAATAATAAAAAAAAAATATATATATATATATATATATATATATATATTTTTTATAAACAAAATGCATTGTTTAATATTGTGCAATATAATTACAATTTACAATAGGCATAGTCTCTTTTAATATACTTTCACATTTATTTCTGTATGTTTTTAGAGTTGCATGATAATTTTAATATAGTGACTTATTGTTAGTTAGGATTAGTTAGGATCAGACACTGAGTGATGGCTGATGACAATTTTTCATCATTAATTTTGCAGTTTTGCATCACAGAACTATATTTTATTTTAAAGTATATTAAAACAGAAAACAGTTATTTCAAATTGTAATAATATTTCACAATATTACTGTTTTGATCTGTTTTTGACCAAATAAATGCAGGTTTGATGAGCATAGGGGACTTCAAAAATTATAAATACTAGTAATGTGTCCAAAATTAATTTTTTGTGCAGGATTTAAGAAATTATATTGGTGCATGGAGGAATGCACAGTGCATGTGAAGGTGAAGCCTCAATAGCCCTGCAGTGCTGTGTGCATGTGATCTGAGGAATATGCAGGGTAGAAATTTAACTGAAAATTACATGACATCTGGTTGTTTTAATCAAAATTATGCAGCAAGATATTTTTTGCATTTACATTTAAGTACCCTGTTATAGTATAACTTGTCATTTAGCAAATTCCCAGTTTATTCCCATATATTCCCGTATATTCCCGTTAATTCCCATGGAAAGTTTCCAGCCTTGAAAATTCCCGGAATTTTGCAACCCTTTTACAGAGCACTACATAAATAGCTTGTATTAAAAAGTAATATGAAAAAATAAAATAAATTAAAAATAAAGTAACAATTCAACCTGAGACATTGGCACCATCACATCCTAAATCCGTTTTCTAACCACTCCACCCTATTTGGTAAACACTTTTAGCAGATCATCAGAGAACCGATCCAGTTGGGACAGGAATTTTGGTCTGTAAAGGAAGGGTTGTGATCCGACGAAATTCAGCACTGATCTGAAGAAATAAGTTGCAGAGGTCTTTTTTATGGGCAATTCAGCAAAGACACATACAGGTCAACTCTGATATCATACAAAGAAAGGAAACATCCAATCACTTACCTCACGCACTTGAAAAAGAGCAGGCCATCTGCTTCTGAAGTCTACGACTAAAGAGGAATTGTGGACAACCTCATGCCTTCTGTAGGCGAAAGTCATGTCTTCAACATTCTACAACATCACACTCTTTACACTTCCACAGTCACTGAAAAAGAGAAAGAGAGAAAAAAAAAAAAAAAAAAAAAAGGTAGATGTGGACCATTACTACAAAATGAATTTGCACTTACCTCTAGTCAGTTTGAAGTAGGTTAGTTCCAATGGTTTGTGATGATGACAATATACTCAAATCTAAAATAGAAAAACAGAACAGGAAACAAAACATAACCAAGGTTGTCAATATAAAAGAAATCAGTCTGTCAAACATGCAAGTTAAGCAATTTGTACGTTACAGATAACTCTCTGGTTGTGGAAGTAGTACACAAATTATATAACTTTTAAATAAAAAGTATTTAGTACAGGGTCATGCTGTCGATTTATTTATAAAATCAGTAAATCAGTATTGTCGATTATTTCTCTTGATATACTAATGTCGATTAATATAATAACATTACACTTACAAGTGTATGGACAAACGTGACGTTATTAGCTCCCTACGCAGAGAAAAATATACCGGTCCGTGACCATAATCTAGCAAAAGATATGCAAAAACTACACTTACAATAACTAAAGCAGCGAAATTAATCTCGTACTTACTTCGCTTCAACACTTTGTTGTTTAAAATGAGAGACGTCATGAGCGCGGTGATTTCACTGAGCGCGCGACCTCAACAGGTGACTAATCTAAGGCCTTGGATTGGCTACTGCCCGCTTTGATTGGAACCTCAATCATTTAGGAAACGACGAGCGATAAGTTATATGCAGTTGAGGAAGACCTAAAATATACATTTTAAGCTTTTTTTGTCACCCTAACAACATGTTCATGTTATTTTTCAAAAAAAAAATTAAATAATAATAATGATTGAACATATTAATGACTGCACCACGTGCTGAGTCCTGAAACCTAACATCAGCTAAAACGACACACTTAAGAGCTATTTTCATACAATGCTTATAGAAAAATACTTTATGGTAAGCAACAAGGTGTTAACAAAGCATATTTTAATTCATTTGTTAATTAAATTAGATGGATAGTGATAGATTAAAAATGGCCACTTCTTCTTCTTCTTCTTCTTTGAAGTTTAACGGCGGCCTACATCCGTCAACGTTGTATTACCGCCACCTTCTGGTTCATCCTCCTACAATATTACTCCATTTATTACCATAATTAAATTCTACCCATCAAACCAGTACTTATTAAAAAATTACTAATAATTTTCCTGCCATCTCCAGTCATTCCTCTTTTCAGAATATCTGTAATCCCAATCCCTACCAGCCCATCTCTTCTAAATTCATCCATCATTATTCTTCTTTGTTCCTCATATCTACTGCATCTTAAAAGAACATGATCTATAGATTCTAGCATTTCACAAACCTCACAAAAGCCTGTAGGATGCTTCCCTATAATGTGCAATGTACTATTCAAATTACTGTGTCCAATTCTTAACCTTGTCAATACTATTTCTTCTCTTCTAGTCCCTCCCCTGTTCCTCACAGTACCAACTTTACTTTGAACAGAATGAAAATGCCTCTCTCTAGCCTCCCTATCCCACTGCCATTGCCACTCTCTCACAGCTTCTTTCCAAACTAAACTTTTCCCTTCAGATTTTGACATTTTTATATTTGCTTCAATACTTTCTTTATAAGTTGCTTGTTTAGCAAGCTTATCCACCCTCTCATTTCCCAAAATGCCCAAGTGAGCTGGGGTCCAAATCAGTTGAATCTCACTACCTTTTTCCTTTACTCTCATATATGTAGTTAATATTAAATACACCAAATCTTGCCGACTATTAGACATACCTGTCTTAAGACTATACAGTGCTGACAATGAGTCACTTGCAATTAACACTTTATTTATTTGGTCTTCCTTACCAATCCACTCTAATGCCATCAAGATTGCATATAGCTCAACTGAGTATACATTCAAATCATCTGAAGTACGCTTGTTTTCCCCCCTTCCATGATTAACTATAAATATTGCTGAACCAGTCCTTCCAGTTTCAGGATTCTTTGATCCATCTGTATAAATCTGACAATAATCCTTGTATTTATCATTCACATAACTATAGTACTCAGCTACAATATCTATATTACTATTTATTGTTTTGATTTGATGCATTTTAAGATCAACTTCCATGGTTTCAATCTTCCATACTGGTAAATCAGGCCATACCACGGTCGGGCAAAACTCTTTTCTACTTACCCCCAATTTCCTAGCTAATTCATCTCCTACCCAACCAAAACTACTTTTCTGTACCCTTTCCTTTTCCCAACAAGCTTGCAAAACTCTCTTAGTAGGGTGACCCTCACCATGTCCCTTTAAATTAATCCAATAGTTTACGAGCAACTGTCTATGTCTAATATTTAATGGCATTTCTCCTGCTTCCACTTGTAGTGCACATACTGGAGATGATTTTACTGCTCCTAGACATAGTCTCAGTGCTTTAGCCTGAATAATATCAAGCTTCTCGAGTACAGATTTGGCTGCTGATCCATACACCACACATGCATAATCTAACCTTGACCTAATTAAGCTTACATATATATATTTCAGTGAATAATAATCCGCTCCCCAGTCTGTACCTGATAGGCATCTCATTATATTTATTACTTTTTTGCATTTATCCTCCACATTTCTTATGTGTTCTCCCCATGTTAATCTTGAATCAAGGTGTACTCCTAGAAAGCAAAATGATTTGACTCTCTCCAAATTACTTCCATATAATTTTAATTTGACTTCTTCAGTAATTTTCTTCCTTGTAAATAACATTGTTTTGGTTTTTTCAACCGAGAATTTAAAGCCCCACTTTATTCCCCACTTCTCAACCTGCTGGATATTATCTTGTACTTTCTTGACTATATATTCTACATTTCTTCCCCTTTTCCAAACTGCCCCATCATCTGCAAATAGAGACCTTCCCATGTCCGCATGAACATTTTCAAATACGTCATTTATCATAACCGAAAATAAAGTGGGACTAATTACACTCCCCTGAGGGGTTCCATTTTCTGCAACATGCTTACTTGACCATTCTGCCCCTATTTTAACCTGGATTGTTCTTCCCTTTAAGAAATCCCTAACCCAGTTAAAAATTCTACCTCTGATTCCCATTTTATACAACTTAATCATAAGTCCCTCTCTCCACAGCATGTCATAAGCCTTCTCAACGTCAAAAAATACTGCTACAACTGACTCTTTATTTATTTGTGCTTTTCTTACCTCATCTTCCAAACATAATACTGCATCCATAGTACCCCTTCCTCTCCTAAATCCACTTTGACATTCATTCACCATACGATGCTTCTCCAACATATACATTAATCTCTCATTTACCATTCTTTCCATCAGTTTACAAATATGAGAAGTCAGGGCAATAGGTCTATAATTTGTTGGTTTACTGGAGTCCTTACCAGGTTTTCTTATTGAGACAATAACTGCTTCCTTCCAACTCTTTGGCACTTTCCCTTCCTCCCATACCTTATTATATAATAACAATAATTTATTCTTCCCCTCCTCACTTAACTGCTTCAACATGCTATAACAAACCTCATCTTTCCCTGGAGCAGTCTTCCCAGCTTTTGCCAATGCTCTACTTAACTCTCCCATACTAAAAAGTGTATTTTGCTCACCCTCCTCATTATCCATTAAAAATGGCCACTTACCCTTCTCATGCGTTTTCTCCTCTGAGCAATCCATCTGTATCACAGTTTCAGTAGATGACGTACATCCGGTTAAGACGAATGAAAAATATTCTTGTTGACTCAATTTAAAATAAATTTGTAAACCTATTTTTTTTAAATTTACATTGTTTACATGTAATAAAATTAAGCTGGCACCATTTTTACCAAGAGTTGTGTTGTATGTGCTTATTTTAATTAATGAAATTGAACAAAGAGCAAAAATCATTTTTTTGAGTGTACAGTAATTTTAATCAAACAGAGTGGTGCTATTAAATAATATAGGTTCATAGCTGGACAAAGTCCACAGTCAAAATGAATAACTCTGTGAAAACTGGATTATCATAGAAAACATTTAACATTCATATAACATTCATAACTGAATGTCACAAAATATCACAAAATCATGACATCTGTAAACAAAGGTATTACACTTTTGGTTGATGGTGTTATTCCTATCAAAGAAAACAAAAAAGTCCCTTCAGAGGCTGACAGGTGACACATCTAGGCTTTACATCGAGGCTGAGCCGTCTCACATCTAGCACTTCCTTCACCTGTTGCTCTGATAACACCATTTTCCAGCGCAGCAAACCAGGTAAATACTGCTCACTGCAAAATAATCAGAAGAAGACTTCACTGCACTGATGAAAACTAAATAGTAAAACATGCATTTCCAGACCTGTAATTATGTGTACAAAGTATAATACTAAGTTAAGTGTTATTAACTAAATGTACCTGTCCTGAGGGAAATCTCTAAACAAATCACAACAGGTAATCTTCAGTGCTTCTACATCATTGCAAAGCAAAACTTCACTCATTCTATGAAGGAGACTGCTCCTCTTTTCATCACTGAAATTCTGTAAAAAAGATATATTGGATAATATTACTTTTACACAAAAAAGTTGCTTTTAAAACTTATTTACTGAAAGGTTCTTTGGAGAGAAAAAGTGGTTCTTCTATGGCTTGGTGTGAAAATGCCCTTAATTTAATTATGTTATGGAGGGTTTTTTGTTACCAGTTCAGTGAATGTGTTGTGCAAATTGAGAGCATCCTCTCTTATCCATTCTCCAACATTTCCCCATCTCTTCTCTAGCCGTCTGAATTTGCTCTTCATCAGGCAATCCAGATACACGCGTGAAACACAGTCATTGGCTACATTCACAAAGATCTGTCAGTAGGAAAGTGGGGCAAAGGAGCAGAGAATAAGTGTAAAAGGTTATGAAAAGCTAAAATTCTCTTGAATAATTGATTTTAACTGATAATTTGAGTACAGAACCAACCTCCTGAATCTCTTTTCCCACAGCAGTCTGAGGCAGAGATGCACACTGCTTTTTGATTGCCTCTGTCAGTATATTAATTTGATCACCTTCTTCTTCGAAATAGCATCTTAAAGAGGCCTAGAAATGTACATTTACAAGTTTTTCCTGAATAAACACTCTGGGGAAAGTTCTACTAACAGCTTGCGTCATCGCAAACTGTCTTCTGGTATTAAAATTGTACTTTCAGATTTTACTAAAGATGAGCAGTAAACCTGATGCAAGCAGGTATGCAAGCAAACAAATATGAATCTCTATTAATGTCTGGGACATTCCCTTGTATTTGGGAAATCCCTCAAATTTCTAAAAGTTAATAAACTGTTGATTATGAAATAATGGTACCTGTGCTAAGTGTTTCATCATCTTCTGTACAACAGACAGAACATGATCCTCCAGCTCCTCTAACATGCAGATGATTTCTGAGAGGATATCGCTGTTGTTCATATCCGAATTGTTGAGTTGAGGAGCAAAAAATCTACAGTAAAATAAATATATGGATAAGTTTTTATGACAGAACTACAGTTTTGTGGTTCTTTGTATGAACCTAATACAGGATCAATCAGAACATTATGCATAGAGAAATACCAGTTAATTGAACACTGACAGGTTTTATAAATGTATAAAAATATTAATCATCAAAAAATAGTAGTCACCTAAGTTGCCTACAGGTGCTGATGAGCCGAAACAGCACTGAATTTTTCTTCAGGTTTTGCTGTTTTTCCAGACGTTCTTTCTCTGCATACACATACCTAGAAAAAAATACATTTAGGAAATGAAGTAAAAGTTCAATATTTTAGCATATTTTATGAGGAAAAGAATAAAACTATAAATAGATTGATAATGTAAAGACATTTTAGACACTTACTCTTGAACAAAACGATAAAGCTGTTTAAGGCAGAGTGTTTGTGCTGTACACATCAGCGTGTGACTAAATTCCTTTGAACTCTGAATAACAGCATTCAGACACTGAAAAGACATAACGGCATAAAATAAGTGTGCAATGCATCATATTAAAAAAAATAATATATAATAAAAAATATTACAAATCCTCTTATTAAAACCAAGAAAGAATGAGCATTGCACATTGATTTCTTTACCTGAGTGACGTCTAAGTGCACTCTGATGAAAGTTTCTTCATCCATTGAGTCTTCATTATGTCCATGTTGCTCATCATAGCACAGGATGTTCTGTAGAGTTGTGGAGATGTCATTCTATGGCAGTTAAAGTGGGACAGAGACACATGTTTAATGTCATTCCTAAATATTTTGCTATTTTGGGTGATCTTTTTTTAGCATAATAAACTGCTAATAATTTTAACAAATAAAGAGCATATCATGACCTGCAGTTTTGGCAACAGCTTCCCCTTTGCTCTCTCAAACCATCCTGTCAACAGCAGAGGGTCATCCACTCTTAAGAAATGCTGTGAGTCTGGACTGAAACATAGATTAGTTCATATATTTGTCAATACTTCATGCTTCATTTGTTTATTACAAGTAAATTTGCAGAAACAATAAATTTTATACCTGAAGAAAACTTTTTTCCCCCAAAGTAGAAGGCAGAAGATCTCTTTTACAGACAGATCTCTGTTTAGGAGCAGGTCCAGTTTGGTAAAGAGGTGATGGCTGTAACTGTCCATCAGATGAACTAGCAGCCCAGCATTTTTCAGTACAGGTGTTAATCGATGCACCTCATCATATATCATGCTCTCTGCGCTCTTTAGAAAGTCCGGTATCTATCATATATTACAGGGGAAAGAACTGAAACAAATGCTCTTACTGCATTTCTTGTTCCTGTTGTGTCTGTATCTGCTTTACCTTAGATTCTTGTGGTCCCTCTGCTGGCAGCGTGGGAAAGTGTCTCTCCACAAACTGATCTATTTCCTGAAGGTACTTACAAAGCCAGTCTTGAGAGAAGCTGCTGTTCAGTTTGCTCATTGTTTTTGACATCTCAACTGCATAATCAAAATCCTCAGGGGTTGACTGGTCACTCAAAATCTTTCGGAGAGTATCAAGCACTATCTTGTTACGTGCTTCAGCATCTAAAATAATGAGATCAGGAACTCCAGACTGCTGTGAACTGCTTTCAGATGCCTGTTCCCCTGTTAAAAGGTTTATTGACAAATAAGCCAAGACACAAAATCTTGAATTATTCATTTAATTCCCCGTGTTTGGGGAAATTTTACAAACTGAACTAACCTTTAATTAGAAAAAGTCAAAGCTCTTTAAAAATGTGTATTCAAGATATTTTTAGTATACGTTACTAAACCATGTGATTCATCAAATCATGGCACCAAAAAATATGTTAGAAAACTTAAACAATATGCTTACAATGGAAAGATGTTGGCTTTTCCAACAAGCGCAAAGACACTTACTTTTTATAAATGACTGAGATCCATGTCTATGTAGAAAAATATAGTATCTTACCATCTGTCTTCTCTGTTTTTTTCATTAAAAGTTTCTCTTCATTCCCTTTCCTTGTTTTCCGCCTGATCAAAAAGCTTTGCTTTTTAGGTTGCTTAAACTCCATACTTGACTGACACAAATAAAAAGCTTCCTTGTATCTCAGAGTACATCAGAGTTAATAATTAGCTTGAAAGTAAAAGCAGGTATACTAATGGAGGTTTGCCTCATGAATAAACATTCCAGCCAATGGGTTTGCAGCTTACCAACTGGTTGTTTAAGGCGTGGCAGCATTTAAGAGAAAATGAGTGTGAAGACTTTGGGTGTGCCATTCTTCGTTACAAACTAATATCATCATATTGCACAGTGACCAGGAGTAACAGAGATAGCAATGAAAGGGAAAATGAAAGTAAAATAACAGCCCTGAGAATTGCCAGTGGCAGTACATTCAGTTTATATGAACTGACACACAAACATAAAAATCATGTGTCAGCAATGGTAAACCCATCTATTTACCATCACTATGCTGACAAATCGGGAATTACCTTGCATTGCTTTAATGCTTATTACATGGCTCTGTGGAATACTCGATTCTGATTGGTCACCATATATATATATATATATATATATATATATATATATATATATAATTTGGGATATAGCCTACAATAAATACTGTTTATTCTATGAGAATTTTCACCCCGTTAGTTTCACATTCCACCCTTTTTGGGCTAATTTAAAGTTAGCCATAGCTCTTTGAGTGATCAACATTTAGCTCTCTAACCGTCTACACAGATAAACAAAACTTTTTTAATTATGTTGTTTTTACCTCTTTTTTTTTTCTTAATGGACAAAGATTCTATATAACAGCCTAACAGGGTGGAACTTTAAGATGAGCAGGATAAAAAAAAAAACTAGCATGACAGCTGACGCTTACCTTGTAGGCTACAGCTGAATTCCAGTGGAAAAAAATAGACAATATCACTTCCTTAAAATTGCCTATAGTCTATAACATAATTTTCAAATATTTTTAGTTTTTTATCATTTCATGGTTTATATTTCTTGTGGAAGTTGATTACTCTGCACTGAGGACATGATCAAATTTAATGCATATCAGTAATAAGGTGTGTAAAATACAAAATAGCATTTTTAATGTATATTATGTCTGTTTAAGATACACTGCTTTGTACACTGCATAACTAACAAACTAGTAATATTTTGAAACATTTTCATCAATATCTTTTATCACCATTATTATTTGTGTATTGAAATGTTGTGCAATAAGTGGTATGACTGCACCATGTCTGAACTTGTCTCTTGCTAGCAACTGCTTTTTTCACAGAAGCTTTAAGTTTTTCAACTCAACTCAGATCAATGTTTCGTATGATGTATTACTCTTATATCTGTACGATCAAAAATGACAGAACATTTTAAGTTCTTTTCGCTGTTATCAGGAAGAAATGCAAGTGATTGTTCAAGTTTTGATACTTTGTCATTTTTCAGCCATATTAAATTACTGAAAGAACTATGAGTTTCACTTTGTAGTGTTTTTTTTTAGGTTTGATAAAGTAAACTAATAATAAAGTAATCGGTAATCTGATTACATTTTAAATGCAGTGTAATCAAAATGCAAATAGTGGTTTACTTTTCCTGAGTCTTTTAGCCAACATATGTAATAAGTAAGTATATAAAATTTCAATAAACAGTTTCACTCAAATTTCAGGCTTCACCAAAAACATCTTAATATCAGGAGGAGAAAGTAACAAGGTGAACATAATAAGTAGGCTACACAAATTATTGGTTAGACACATTTTAAAAAAACAATTTTTTATTATTTAAGACAGACTGGGAAAGTCACTGTAGTAGCTCTGAAGTTTATATGAGTTTACGCTGCATTCAGTGTAAACTGGTGTGAAAGAAAAGATTTAGCACCTTCTTAAAGAATAAACATCAGGGCCCGTATTCTTATAGCTTCTAAGAATCCTCTCAGAAAGCTCCTAATTTAGCTTAAAAAATCCTATGTAGGAGTCTTAGCTTAAAAGTGATTCAGGACCAATCAAAGAGCAACTCAGAGTGAGGAAAAGACAAAAACTTTTATCTTAGTGATGAATCGGGGCTGACCCCGTTGCTAGCTATGACACAGCCTTTTGAAGACTGTGACTGGTTGGTTGTCCAAGCAGGAAATAAAATAGCACTTTTAAGTGTAGTGTCTATTATAAGCCTTCACTTTGAAATTATAGGCATATTTTTTTTTTCCTGTTTTAACGAACACACATATATACACACACACACAGTCTACACACCCCTGTTAAAAATGCCAGGTTTATATGATTTTAAAAAATTAGACCATGATAAATAATTTCAGAGACTTTTCCACCTTTTATGTGACTTATAACCTGTACAACTCAAATGAAAAACAATCTCAAACTTTATTCAATGGGAAATAAAAAGAAAAAGCTAAAATAATGTGGTTGCATTAGTATGCATACCCTTTTACAACTGGGCATGTGGCTGTGTTCAGAATTAACTAATCACATTCAAACTCATGTTAAACAGGAGTCAGTCATTGCCATCATTTAAAGTGCCTCTGATTAACCCCAAATAAAGTTCAGCTGTTCTAGTAGGCATTTCCTGACATTTTCCTAGTCGCATCTCACAGTAAAAGCCATGGTCCGCAAAGAGCTTCCAAAGCATCAGAGGGATCTCATCGTTAAAAGGTATAAGTCGGGAGAAGGGTACAAAAAAATTTCTAAGGCATTAGATATACCATGGAACACTGTGAAGTCAGTCATCATCAAGTGGAGAAAATATGGTGCAACAGTGACATTACCAAGAACAGGACATCCCTTCAATATTGATGAAAAGACAAAAAGAAAACTGGTCAGGGAGGCTGCCAAGAGGCCTACAGCAACATTAAAGGAGCTGCAGGAATTTCTGGCAAGTACTGGTTGTATGGTACATGTGACGACAATCACCCGTATTCTTCATATGTCTGGGCTGTGGAGTAGGGTGGCAAGACGGAAGCCTTATCTTACGAAGAAAAACATCTGAGCCCAGCTCAATTTTGCAAAAACCCATTTGAAATCTTCCAAAAGCATGTGGAAAAATTTGTTATGGTCTGATGAAACCAAGGTTGAACTCTTTGGCCACAATTCCAAAAGGTATGTTTGGCGCAAAAACAACACTGCACATCACCAAAAGAACACCATACCCACAATGAAGCATTGTGGTGGCAGCATCATGCTTTGGGGCTGTTTTTCTTTAGCTGGAACTGGGGCCTTAGTCAAGGTGAAGGGAATTATGAACAGTGCCAAATACCAGTCAATATTGGCACAAAACCTTTAGGCTTCTGCAAGAAAGCTGAAGATGAAGAGGAACTTCATCTTTCAGCATGACAATGACCCTAAGCATACATCCAAATCAACAAAAGAATGGCTTCACAAGAAAAAGATTAAAGTTTTAGAATGGCCCAGCCAGAGCCCAGACCTGAATCCAATTGAAAATCTGAGAGTGGGCAAATATTGCCAAGTCAAGATGTGCCATGCATGTGTTAGCATGTCTTTAATAAGATCGGTCACAAACACAATCTAATGTGTAGCAGCATCTTTTTAACTCCATTAACTAACATTACTCTCTGATTAACATATTTCTTCTTCCTCTACATATTTCGTAAATTTTCTCCACTGTTAAAGAAACTGTTAAGCCTCTTAAAAGTCCTCATCCGTACTCCTAACAATCTTGGACCTTAATACCTCTTTTAAGGGTTAAGATACTTTCTGAATTACTTTTTTCTTTACTAGGATCTTTTCTGTAATTTTAAGAGGAAACACCCACATTTCTAAGAATTTTCTTAGAATTTCGTCACTAGGAACAACTTTTTGCACTAAGAATTTTTATGAATACAGGCCCAGATCTGAAAGCTAGAAGGCAGAAATAGCACAATGTTTGGAGTACATTCTTCATCTCCATATCTTTTACAAACTGAAGTACAAAAGACAAAAGATTAAACAATTAAACAAATAACACAAAATTGTTATATATTGTCACTTATTTTGTAAGCAAAATTATTATAGAGCAAATATCTTTGCTTGAAAATATAAGCTAATCTTCAGCTATGCTTCTGTTAAATGTGGATCAGTCCTGCATGTTGGTTTGGAGGAATTTGGTCCCATTTCTCATCAAATCAATGATGTTGATAGGCTTGCATTTTTTATTGGGTTCAGAGGAACCACCACTGTGCTGTTTTGGGTTTAATGTGATTATATATATAGGTTGCAAGCTATTTACAACAAAAAAGTCTCTTCAGAGGACAACAGGTGACATGTGTAGGACTTGGATACAGGCCATTTTCCCGGACCACGTCCAGCACTTCCCTCACCTGTCGCTCTGATAACACCCCCTTCCAGCGCAGTAGACCAGGTACATACTGCTTACTGCAAAACATTGAGAGGAAGACTTCACTGCACTCTCTGATCAAAACAAAATCACTCATTCTATGTTTGAATATTCTTACTTAATTTTAAACAACTGTAAATGTTTTTGCGTTTGTTGTGAAGAGTTACTATAATCTGAGTTTACCTCTCTTGAGGGAAGTCTTTGAACAAATCACAACAGGTAATCTTCAGTGCATCTTCTTCATTGCTATGTATAACTTCACTCATTCTCTGAAGCAGCTGGTTCTCCTGGGCAACAATGCCGTTCTGCAGGCAAAAATCACTTTACTCAAAAAAATGTATGTAATTGAAGAAAAACACTGTTTTCTTATGTCAAAAGTCAAGGGTTAAAATGGCTTTCCATAATCAACACAGTCATTAAGAGGGACAAGAGATGTAAGAGTGTGGACCAATATGAGCCCTAAACTAGCAGATACCACCCAACCCATTCTGTACTGTGTGTGGGACAATTATATGTAATATTGTTTGATCCTTCTTTCCAAGGGTGAATTGCATCAGGAAATCTGTTCTTAAAAACAAAAGTTATTTGAGAAATAAAGAGTTTTTTTTTATTCACCAGATCAGAGAAGGTTTCGTGAAAATATTGAACATCCTCTTTTATCTTTTCCTCAGCATTTTCCCAACACTCCTCTAAGTTTCTGAACTTTGTCTTCATCAGGCATTCCAGGTACACTTTGGAAACACTGTCGTAAGCTATTTTCACAACAACCTGTCAATAATAAAGAGATTGTTAGAGAGTGAGATAAAGAGCTTGAATCTTTTTGATTGATTTTAACGTCATGTACCGCTTTGATCTCTGAGGCGGTCTCAGGCAGAGATGCCCATTTTCTTTGGATTGCCTCCATCAGGATATCAATATGCCTGTTTCTTTCCTTGAAATAACTTTCTAAATTGTCCTACAAATGGACATTTAAAGAGAAAAAATACTGTAAGTTTGATATAACATGTGTTAGGAAAGGTTTCAGTATCCTTGTTGTTTACCAGTAGCCCAGAGAAATAAGATCTGATGGATTGCACAACTTTGTGGAGTCAAATACTTAATTTCAAGTGCACAACAGTTAACTTTTCCACTGAACACATATCTGACAGATGTCAAAGCATACCTGTGCTAAGGAGTTCATGATCTTTTGTACAGTGGATGAAGCGTTATCTTCCAGTTTCTGTAGCATGTGTATAGTGCTTGAGTAGACATCACTGTTGTTTTTATCTGGAGTGATGCGTTTAGCATAGCATCTGTAGTTAAAATAAATAACACTGGTTTTATGATAAAACCTGAGCACTTAAAGGTTAACTGTAGAAAAGCCAATATAGGGAACAGGCAATCAAAGGTCACAAATGGAAGCCAAATATTGGTCACTTTATCTTCACAATTATGCTGCCACTTTGAATAAATCAAGGGTGATGAATATGTCTTCACCTATTCTTCAATTAGTGCAGATATAAAGGGATAGTTAACCCAAAAATGAAAGAATGAACATGCATGTGCCGTGGTACTCTCATGAACACACGGCTGAGACTGACATGGAGGAGAAAAAAAAACAATTCTTTGGACTAAAAATATTTTAATGGTAAGTTGTATTGTTGGCAATCACAGAGGTCAGATGTTTCTTGTAGTTGGCCAATAGGTTTGCACACATCTCAGGAGAGATTTTGTCCCACTCTTCTTTACAGATCCTCTCCAAGTCATAAAGGTTTCGAGGCTGATGTTTGGCAACTTAAACCTTCAGCTCCCTCCATAGATTTTCTATGGAATTTAAGTCTGGAGACTGTGCTTTCTTGAACAGGGGGCCCTTGCGGGCGCTGCAGGATTTAAGTCCTTCACAGCATAGTTTGTTACCAATTGTTTTCTTGGTGACTATGGCCCCAGCTGCCTTGAGATCATTGACAAGATCCTCCCATGTAGTTCTGGGCTGATTCCTCATTGTTCTCATGATCTTGAAACTCCACGAGGTGAGTTCTTGCATGGAGCCCCGGACCGAGGGAGATTGACAGTTATTTTGTGTTTCTTCCATTTGCGAATAATCACACCAACTGTTGTCACCTTCTCACCAAGGTCTTGCAGCCCATTCCAGTCTTGTGTAGGTCTACAGTCTTGTCCCTGACATCCTTGGACAGCTCTTTGGTCTTGGCCATGGTGGAGAGTTTGGAATTTGATCGATTGATTGCTTCTGTGTTTTATACAAGTAACAAGCTGAGATTAGGAGCACTCTTAAAGGGAGCTTGTTACCTGTATAAAAAAAGGAGCCAAAAATCTTGCTGATTGATAGGGGATCAAATACTTATTTTACTCATTAAAATGCAAATCAATTTATAATTTTTTTTAAAAATGTGTTGTTGTTGTTGTTGTTTTGTTACTCTGTTTCTCTGTTTTGTACTCTGTTCAAATAAACCATTAAATTATAGACTGATCATTTCTTTGTCAGTGGCCAAAAGTACAAACTCAGCAGGGGATCAAATAATTTTTTTCTTCACTGTACCTTTCTGGGCCTTGAAAGTAATTGCGTTGCTGTCTATGCAGAGTCAGAAAGCACTGGGATTTGGGACAAACAAAGGTCTTACGGGTTTGAAATGACATGAAGGTGAATAATTAATGACCAAATTTTCATTTTTGGATGAACTATCCCTTTAATTATACACTGTTACAGATCCTGAGCCATGTATTAGTTTATTACTTAAACATAATTAGTAAATACCTGAGTTGCGTACAGGTGTTGATTATCCGAAACAGATACACAAAGTTTTCCTCTTGTATTTTTAGACGTTTATTCTCAGCATCCACATACCTAAGAAAACACATACAGCTATTAAGTACAGGATTACAAACCTCCCCTTTCTAACAACCATGCACTGAAACAGCCCCAGCCCAAGAACATAACTGGATATTTATTACATGAGAATTGCTTTAGTGTGTGAACTTTGACGGTGTAATACAAGATAGAGAAACCTACTTCTGAACAAAACCATGCAGCTCTCCACTGCAGAGTATTTGAACCGCATGCATCAAAGTCAGACCAACCTTTTCAGCTTCTAAAATAGCACAGTTCAGGCACTGTGAAAACAAAACATGAAATAAGTTAGCAATATATCATATTAAAATCCCCTGTGATACCTTTTACATAAGAAAATAAAAATAAGTCTTGTTTCACTTTCTTTCTCTCTCAGAGCTACCTGAATGACATCTATGTGCACACTATTGAAAGTTTCTTTTGAATTGTCCTCAGTATGTCCATGTTCCTCATCGTAGTGCAGGATGTTCTGTAGAGTTGTGGAGATGTAATTCTGTGGCAGTTAAAGCGGGGCAGAGATACATGTGTGTTATTACACATATTTTGTTTTGGGTCCTTTTGTACATTACCAAAATATGAGTCAGTATATAAAAGACAAGTAATTAAAATCAACTAAAGACCAGCCATCCTATTTCTCAACGCGGAATTAAGCAATTTTCTGTGAATGTGCAAGACATCTGTTTCATAACAAAGTGCTTATGAGTATTATAGTACTTGCAGATACTTAATGAAATGATAAGAAATAGCAGTTAGCAATATAAAGCAGCATAGCAGACTGCTGGTTTTGTACAGCTAAAATAACTGTTAAAGTTACAAATGTCTGTGCCTGCTCTTACGTTAAAAATAAAGTGGATACTGTGAAGTCTTACCTTAAGTTTTTGCAATAGTTTCTGCTTTGCTCTCTCAAACCCTCCCGTCAACAGCAGAGGATCGTACACTGTCAGTTTTGATTCTGAACTGAAACAGAAATGAGCACATATAGGCTACTGTTCAAATGTTGGTAAAGATTTTTAATGTTTATAAAAAAGTCTCTAATGCTCACCAATGCTGCACTTATTTGACCAAAAATGAAACCATTATTTAAAAAAGAAAATACATTTTAATATATTTTATATCACTGTATACAGTTGAAGTCAAAAGTTTACATACACCTTGCAGAATCTGCAAATGTAAGTTGTTTTACCAAAATAAGAAGGATTATACAAAATGCATGTTATTTTTTAATTAGTACTGACCTGAATAAGATATTTCACATAAAAGATGTTTGCATATAGAAAATAATAGTTGAATATATAAAAATGAACCCGTTCAAAAGTTTACATACACTTAATTCTTGGTACCGTGTTGTTACACAAATGATCCACAGCTGTGTTTTTTTTTTTGATAGTTGTTCATGAGTCCCTTGTTTGTTCTGAACATTATTATTATTATTACATTTACATTTATATAGCGCTTTTCTATAGGGTCTATAGGAGACCCTATATATAGGGTCTCCTCATTCACCACCAGTGTGTAGCATCCACCTGGATGATGCAACGGCAGCCATATTGCGCCAGAACGCTCACCACACACCAGCTTACTGGTGGAGAGGAGACAGAGAGATGAAGCTAATCAGTATATATTGGGATGATTAGGAGGCCATGATGGTCAGAGGCCAATGGGCAAATTTGGCCAGGATGCCGAGGTCACACCTCTACTCTTTTCAAAAGACTTCCTGGGATTTTTAATGACCACAGAGATTTAGGACCTCGGTTTAACATCTCATCCAAAGGACGGTGCTTTTTACA
This sequence comes from Cirrhinus molitorella, assembly GCA_033026305.1. Classification (NCBI taxonomy): domain Eukaryota; kingdom Metazoa; phylum Chordata; class Actinopteri; order Cypriniformes; family Cyprinidae; genus Cirrhinus; species Cirrhinus molitorella. The sequence goes on from CM065126.1 coordinate 17,221,375, forward strand.
GTATAGTGTCCCCATCACTATACTGGGGTGCTAGGACCCACACAGACCACAGAGTGAGCACCCGCTGCTGGCCTCACTAACACCTCTTCCAGCAGCAACCTAGTTTTCCCAGGAGGTCTCCCATCCAGGTACTAACCAGGCTCAACCCTGCTTAGTTTCAGTGGGCAACCAGGTTTGGGCTACAGGGTGATATGGCTGCTGGCGAATAGCTAAACTGATGGTGAACAGCTAAACTGCCTGCTGTTCTTTAGAAAAATCCTTTAGGTTCTACAAATTCTTTGGTTTTTCAGCATTTTTGTGTATTTGAACCCTTTTCAACAATGACTGTATGATTTGAGATCCACCTTTTTACACTGAGGTCAACTGAGGGACTCATATGCAACTATTACAAAAGGTTCAAACGCTCACTGATGCTTCAGAAGGAAAAACAATGCATTAAGAACTGGGGGGGGGGACTTTTTGAATTTGAAGATCAGGGTACATTTAACTTATTTTGTCTTCTGGGAAAGATGTAAGTATCTTCTGTAGGGCAGTACTAAATAAAAAATATTAAGAAATATTATTTTAACGGGGTCATTTTTATAAATTCAACTATTAGTTTCTCTTGTGGACTATATGTAAACATCTTTTATGTGAAATATCTTATTCAGGTCAGTACTAAATAAAAAATACCATGCATTTTGTATGATCCCTCTTATTTTAAAAACGTGAACATTTTGCAGATTCTGTAAGGTGTATGTAAACTTTTGACTTCAAATCTATATGTTTATTTTAAAACTTATTTCGGACCTTTTTCACATTTCCGTGTTTCTCGGCAGCGGATGTAGTCATAGTTGGGTTAACTTCGAGAGCAGTGAATGGGAGAGTACCACAAATATATTTTTGCATACTGATTTGCTTAAATAGCAAAACAAAAACAGAGTGTCTATTTACACTAAGTGCAAATAGCCTGCCTTGTTGGCAGTGGCTATTTACACTAACTCTGCCCACCAATGTGTAATGGGGCTAGTCAACACTACAAAAGATGGCTATCAATTACCAGATTCAGTGGTGAAGCAGTTAAAGCATGCAGATAAATCTTTTCGACACGGACGACCCGGGTTCTATTCCACCTTATGGCGATCTTTTTTCATCCTTCTGTAAATCTCATATAATATCGGAAAAAGCATTGATTGTCAATAAAAATGAAGCAAATAATAGAAAATTGTTAGGGTTGGGGTAGGTTTGTAGGGAGGGCTTATTGTCCCACTAAGGCTGCATCCATTTAATAAATTGAATTAAAACGATAATTTACACTCAATGCATAATTACTGAATACTGTTTTAATGTAATACAATAGTAATAGTTGCACCTATTTGAAATAAGTATTATAAAAAGCAGAAAATCCTTAAGTGTAAATAGAACCCATTGCTATTTGCACTTAGTGTAAATAGCATCTATCGTTGAGAAAATATGCTATTTTCAGTTAGTGTAAATAGCATCTATCGCTATTTACACTTACTGCAAATAGCCGCTGCCAAAGAAAAACTCCATGATAGTGTTTTAATGACTTTCAAAAAGAGGAAAAAGAGAGACTGGTAACACTGCATTAGAAACACCCTTGTTAATTCATTTTTTGTAATTTGAAGCATAGGTAATATAACGCAAAGTATAATGTCATAAATGTTCATAGATTAAAAAAAATTGAAATATAAAAAACTTTTGAGGATTTATGATGTTGATGACTGTTGAAACGCGTTTCAGTCCTGTGAAAAGGGTCCATATGCTGATTTGCTGCTCAAGAAACATTTCTTATTATTAGCACGGTTTACACATGAAAGCTTTTAAATATTTTTGAGAAATTTTTTTTGATAAACAGTAGTTAGAAAGAACAGTATTTATTTGAAATAGAACAAATGTCTTTAGAGTCATTTTTCATCAATTTACTCTTCACCATCTTCAAAAACATAATGATCCCAAATTTTTGAATGGTAGTGTTCATTTCAAAAGTAACTTTGTGTGTTGTATGTATACAAATATTACATTTACAACAAATTAGCAGTGCATACCTGAAGAACAAATCTTTGCCCCACAGTAAAATGAGGAAGAGCTCTTTTACAGACAGATCCCCGTTTAGGAGCAGGTCCAGGTTGGTAAAGATGTGACGGCTGTAATTGTCCTTCAGATGATCTAACAGCCCAGCATCTTTCAAAAAGGGTGTTAATCGAAGCACCTCATCATATATCATGCTTTGTGTTCTCTGTAGAAAGTCCCATGTCTGCTCTTCCTGAGATCCTTGAGGTCTCACTTTTGGCAGACTGGGAAATTTGTTTTCCACAGACTGATCTATTTCCTGAAGGCACTTATGGTGCAATTCTTTAGAAAAGTTGATTTTTGCCATTGCAGGTGGATTCGACTGTCCACTCAGAATTGTTCTGAGAATATGAAGCACTGTCTCGTCACTCACATCAACACCTGAACCAGACGGCATCCCAAAGTCGACTGTGCTTTCCTGTTCTCCTGTTCAAATGTGAAACAATATTTTTATTGTTGATTTCTTCAAACTTCAATAATACCCCCCAAAATGTCTTACTTTAATCAATTATTGAAACAAAATGGTTACAATTTACACTAAGGTTCCATTTGTAAACATCATTAGCTACATTAGTCAGTATAAATTAACAACAAAAGTTGTATCTGTTAATATTATTTCATGAGCCTGAGATAACTTAAACTAATAATGAAATGTTATACATGCTGTTATTAACTAATGTTAACAAAGATTCATAAATACTGTACAAATGTATTGTTCATCGTTAGCTCATGTTAGACCTTACAAATTAGACCTTACTAATGACAAAGTATTGTCTTACCATCTGTGGTCTCTGTGTGATGTGTTGGTCTTTTGTCTTCCACCAGACGATGCTCCTCACTTTTTTTCCCGGCTGTTTTTTTGTTCCCCAGTAGCTTTCTAATTCTTTTCATTTTTGTAAGTGTAAAATTATTGTAAAAGGTGTTTAGATTCTGCAGTGTGTTTGACTTAAATCTATGAAAAACTCAGCTGTTGTACGAGTGCACTACATGTGAAAATTCACCCATGATGCTGTTGTTCTCATATATGCACAGGATATGCTTGTGGTTCATTTGAAGTGACGGAAGCAGTTGCAGCAAGTTTAAGCAATGTCTCATAAATAAAAATGCCACAAAAACAGTGTTGTAAAAATTTATTTGCCGCATCCTGATTTCTTTGGTTTTTGTGTAGGATATGTAATACTATATAGTTTTAGATTTTAAAGCAAAATGCCACATAAAACAAAGGCAACCCAAGTAAATGCATACAGTTTTTATTATTTTTTAATGTGTTTTTTTAATCAACACCTCCATGTGCAAAACTAACGCTTTTACTTTTGCTTTCAAATTTTTGATGTTGGTGTCACGTTTTACGAGAAAAGATCATTGCATGCTGCGGTTACATCTTTACACCTTTCACTTTCTATAAGGCCAAAACAAATGCTTCAAAGATGAATTATTGTTCATTATTATTCTTAATGAAAAGCACATCAACAAAACAGTAGGCCTATGACAAACTAGCTTATTTAATATTTATTAACAAAAATGAAAAAGACATATTTAGGATGTTACGCACTTATGGGATGGTAAAAGGATGATGGCGCAACATTTAAAATGAGCTGTGCTGGTTGCGTTGTGCAGTCAGGAACGAACGAAGAGTACCACATTCAATTTGACAAATGTTTATTTTCATCAACCCCAGGTATACTAGAATTAGACAAGAACCAAAAGTTTAAGTAGTGAAGTAAACGACCTGCCAACTCAAACCACATAAAAAAAAACATAATCAACAAGATATCAAATACTCCAGGAATGTAACACTCCCCCCCTTAAAAAGAAAAACATACATATATATATATATATATATATATATATACATACATATGAATTACACATAGACATATGTACCCTTTTTTTCTTTTCAAACTCACTATACTCTAGAAAGTGCATCAGCCAAAATATTTTCTGACCCTTTTTTGTGTTTGATAATCAAGTTGTAGCCTTGCACGATCAAAGACCAGCGCATCAATCGCTGATTTTGATTGTACATACGTGCCAAAAACACTAAAGGATTGTGATCAGTAAACACAATCAAAGGTAAGTTATTAGAGCTCACGTAAACATCAAAAAACTGGAGAGCCAATAGCAAGGCTTAAGTCTCTTTCTCAACAGTAGAGTAATTCAATTGATGTTTGTCGAACTTACGTGAGAAATAACACAATGGATGGTCGATTCCAGAGCTGTCTTCTTGCACGAGCACTGCCCCCGCACCAACCGAACTGGCATCAATTTCCAGCTTGAAGCCTTTGGACACATCAGGAGTGGCTAAAACAGGTGCGCTACACAGCAGAGCTTTAACATTATCGAAAACATCTTGGCACACATCAGTCCACAAGAAGGTTTGCGAAGGACTCAGTAGAGAAGTTAAAGGGTTAGCAACAGTAGAGAAATTCTTGCAAAAATTCAGATAATAACCAGCCATTCCGAGGAATCTACAGAGCTCTTTCCACATAGTAGGCACTGGAAACTGTGCCTCGGTCGGTTTCACTTGACCCTGGCCCACTTCTCTACCCAGGTACATAATCGTGGCTTGGCCAAACTCACAATTCGCAAGATTTAACGTCAACGAAGCATTTGCAAGACGCTCAAACACTTCTCTTAATGTGGACATATGCTCTGAGCATACCAGTTACCCGAATAAATCACAAGGTCATCTAAATACGCATTACAGTTCCGGACACCCACGAGCACGATATTAATAAGCCGCTGGAATGTCGCTGGCGCGTTCCGCATGCCGAACGCCATAACGCAATACTGCATGAAATCATCCGGAGTCACAAAAGCAGAGATGTCAGAGGCGCAAGGTGTTAAAGGCACCTGCCAATATCCCTTCAACAAATCCAACTTGGACACATATTTTGCAGACTCTAGATTATCCACACAGTCTTCCATGCGTGGTAATGGAAAGCAATTAGGAACAGTAACAGTATTCACCTTCCTGTAGTCGGTGCAAAATCTCGCAGACCCATCGCTCTTGGTCACGAGTAAACAGGGGGAACTCCATGGACTAAAGCTTTGCTTCGCTAAGCCGTTTTCACACAAATAGTCAACTTCAGCTTTCATTACTGAACGTTTGACAGCATTCACCCTGTACGCATGCTGCTTAATAAGGACCGTCTTACCTACATCAATGTCATGTTGCAGCACGGTAGTACAAGAAGTAACATCGTGAAATAGTGACATCAGTCACTTCGCACACGAGCGCAGCGGCAGAGGTATCCGTATCAACTCCTTCTGCCTCCACAGAATTGTCTGATAAAGACTCTCTAACATGAAACTCTTTAATCATATTAATATGACACACACGGGACTTCTTTCTGTGATCGGGAGTATGAATCAAATAGTCAGTTTCACTCAGTTTCTTAATCACTTCATATGGGCCAGAGAAACGTGCAGATAAAACAGAGCCCACAACTGGCATTAAAACCAACACTTGATCCCCTTTTTTAAAATGCCAAACAGTATTTCTGTCAAGTTGTTTTTTCAAAGCTATCTGAGCCTTTAACAATGACTCTTTCGTGAGTGAACAAGCGTGGTGCAAATGCTCAGGAAACTTACTCACATAATCCAGAATATTAGTCTTAGCAGAAGTCTCAGAGGATAGCATATCCTCACGAAGCATCTTTAAAGGACCTCTCACCGTATGTCCGAAGACAAGGTCGGCCGGGCTAAATCCCAAGCTCTCTAGCGCCACCTCTCTGATCGCAAACGAGTAAAGGTACGCCCTCATCCCAATCCTTGCCCGTATCCAGACAGTATCGGCGCAGCATAGCTTTAAGCATCTGATGAAAGAGCTCTAAAGCACCTTGGGACTCTGGATGGAATGCACTTGAAGTTCTGTGAGTGATGTGTAACGTTTTTAACACCTGTGAAAAAAGCTTATACAAAAAAATTGGTACCTTGATCAGATTGTACAATTCTCTGTAATCCAAATACTGAAAAGAACTTTACAAGTGCTTTACTAATGACCGGTGCCGTAATCCTCCTCAGTGGAATTGCCTCTGGAAATCGCGTCGCTGCACACATTACAATGAGCAAGAACTGATTACCAGCTCTAGATTTAGGCAAAGGGCCCACACAGTCAATAATTACATGCTCAAAAGGTTCCCCCATCACTGGTATAGGAACAAGAGGTGCACGAGGAATCACTTGATTCGGTTTACCTGTAACTTGGCACGTCTCACACGTTCGACAGAATTTCGCCACGTCAATCTTCATTCTAGGCCAGAAGAAGTGTTTTAAAATTCGAGTATATGTTTTCTTGATACCTAAATGCCCGGACAAATCATGGTCATGAGCCAAAGAAAGTACGATTTGTATGTAACATGAAGGAATCACGATTTGGTTAACAGCAGACCACTCAGAATCACCCGCAAGATCTGGACACCACCTTCGCATTAACAACCCATTCTCCATATAATACGCAGTCTTCCTCTCTCGTGCAGCTTCAAAAGAAACGACAGAGGAAAAACATGTTCGCAAAGTGAGATCTACCTTTTGGGCCGCAATAATTTTCTCACGCATCACCTGCAATTTTAAATCTCCCGTCTGTAGCACGATAGGCTTGTCATCACTAACACATGACTGCCACAGAAAGTCCGATCAGAGAACGGCAGTGCACCTGCCACAATAAAGGACTGCATGGCCCCCGTATCACGCAATATAGTCACTTTAACAGGATTTAAAACTGATCATTAACAGATACCTCATGCTCCATTACAAAAGGCTTATAACTAACGTCCAGCTTCCCATCATTCTCATTTTTGGTGACGTCCACCATCTTCATGAAAGCTACGCTCTTGGAGGTATTCCCTTGCTGCTTGCATTTTAAAGCGAGACAGTCGGCAATTACGTGACCCAGCTTGTGGCAATAGTAACATTCCCTATCTTCCCTAGATTTTGTAACACTTTTCGAGCGCACCTGTTCCTTTGGAACAACGGGTACAGATAGAGCTTTGTCAGTGCGGACAGCAGAAAACACACTCTTATGCGTCAATGCGAACTCATCAGCAAGGACAGCTGCTTGAGACAATGATGTTACCTTTTGCTCATTTAAATATATCACCATACGTTCAGGAATGCAACTCTTAAATTCCTCTACCAGAATTAATTCGCGCAATGCCTGAATGTCTGTTACCTTGCTAGAAGTACACTATCGGTCAAATAACACACATTTTTCCCTAGCGAACTCAACAAACGTTTGACTCGAATTCCGTTTATGAATCCTGAACCATTGCCTATAGGCCTCCGGTACAAGTTCATAGGCTCTCAAAATTGCAGACTTCACAACGTCACAATCTAAACTTTCCTCAAGAGAGAGGCTGGCACATACTTCCTGAGCTTTTCCCGTCAACTTACATTGCAGCAACAAAGGCCACATGTCTCTAGTCCAATGTAATGCAGAAGCAATTTGCTCAAATACATTAAAATAAGAATTCACTTCAGCCTCGCTGAATTGTGGAACAAGGGAAATATGTTTACTCACATCAAAGGTGTTACTTGACGCACCTGCACCTGAGGTATCAGCATTCTGTACAGATGGCACAGATTGAGTAGCAAGCTGTAGAGGGGAAATCGGTGCTTCCTTAGCTACTCTTAACTCAAGCTCTCGCAACTTGATTTCTTTGTCCGCCTCTATCTCCAACCGGCGAACCTCAAGTCGCATATCCATCTCGGCCTTACGTCCCGCTGCCCTATCGCGCTCTTCCATTTGGATTTTTGCCAAACGTATTCTGAGTTGCGAATCACTACTAGACCCTGCCACGGTTGGAGTAAAAGGCTCAAAAGGAGACAAAACTGCTTTGGCATTGACGCCCTCCAGTTTCACTCCGCAGTTTCACTTGCATCTGACCCACTAAATGAGCGGACATCAGCACCAGATGGACCTCCAGCTACGTCAATCGACTTCAGCACACCTGCCTCCCCTAAACTTCGCAGCACAATATTCCTAATATCCCTCTTCAACTGCTGTTTTGAGACTTTAACGTTGAAATGCTCAGCAATTCTCACGAGATCGTCTTTTCTGCATTTATCTAGTTGTTCGATAGTCGGTGTACATAAAAAACTCTCCAAATCAAAGTCAGCCATACTAACTAACCCTTCACTATCACCAATATCAGAAAGATATGGCCAAACGAACATTCACGATCACTTTTAATTCACTGTTCATTCCACCAGCACACAAGCAACAGCACTGCTCACAAAAATCATCCAAAAAAAAAAGAAAGGATGTCCCCTAAAAGAAAAGGAGATCCCACCGCTGCCACCACAAATGTTACACACTTATGGGATGGTAAAAGGATGATGGCGCAACATTTAAAATGAGCTGTGCTGGTTGCGTTGTGCAGTCAGGAACGAACGAAGAGTACCTGTGGTGTTCTGAGTAAGTCTCTAGAGGGACCTCTCATATGTGAGTAAAAAAAGAGAAGAAGAAGTGGTAGTACATGTTGAGAAAAGAATAAAGCGATGATTGTGTCATCTTACAACTGGAAGCAGTTCAACAACAGCACAGGTCCCGACGGAGCAAAAGTAAAAGCAACGCCACACGCTGACCTCCACAATTTGCCCGTGCACGTACATGTTACCGTTGCGGATCTGAGCAGCACACAGCTAATTTTCCTGGATGCCCTGCTAAGGATGTGGTGTGCAGGAACTGTAACAAGGCGGGACATTTTGGAAAGACATGTCGTGGAAAAAAAATGGGTGAGTGAAATTACAGTACCCGAAGTGACTGTGTTAAATATTGAACACTGCTCGTGACTGTGGTAAAATAATGTGTACAGTACAGATATGTGCAAGCACAGGACTACAACAGGACATTCAGTTAATGGTTGACACAGGATCAGCAGTGTCCATATTGCCGATGTCCAAGTACACTGGATTTTTCAGTCAAGCACCCCTCTCACCACCGAAACTCAGCCTAGTTAGTTTTGGGGACAATGCAATTGAAGTGAAAGGATGCTTGCCAGCCAGCATCTCATATGGGGGCTATTGCACTACCACAGACTTATACATTGTTCAAAAGGGATCAGCTGTGCTGGGCAGAGACCTCTTTACTGGACTATGTTTACAACTCTGTGACGGTCAGGTCAGTACAGACCAGTGTGTGCATCCTGTCTCATCTATAGATGCAAAGTTGGAAAACAAGCTGGGATGTGTAAGAGGATTTGTACATCGTGTTCATGTTCGGTCTGGTGTTCAGCCTGTGCAGCAGAAGTTAAGGCGGTTACCTTTCTCAATCCGTGGTGAGGTGTCCAAGGAATTACAGAAGCTCATACAACAGGATGTAATCGAACCTGTGGATGCATCTGAGTGGGTCTCCCCAATAGTGGTCACCAGAAAAAAAGACGGGGGAATTTGACTCTGCGCCGACTTGCGTGACCCTAACAAGGCAGTAGTAGTGGACAGTTTTCCTCTTCCGCATATGAAGGAGATGTTTGCGTACCTGTGTGGAGCAACAGTGTTTTCTACATTAGACCTCCAAAGTGCTTATCACCAGGTAGAGTTGCATGAGGACAGTCGAAACCTTACAGCGTTTATTACGCACGAGGGATTATTTCGTTTCAAAAGGGTCCCATATGGACTGGCCTCAGCCCCAAGCTGCTTTCAGAAGATGATGTCTGAAATTCTTAAAGGTCAGTCTGGAGTTCATTGTTACTTGGATGACATTATGGTCACAGGAGCAACGCTCAAGGAACACGATGAAAATCTGCAAGCTGTGCTGCAGCGAATTGATGAAGCAGGCCTTAAACTGAACATGGCAAAGTGCCACTTCAGAAAAAAAGAACTGTAATTTCTGGGTCATACCCTGTCTGAGAAGGGATTACAGCCTGATGCTTCCCATGTCTCTGCGGTGTCCGATGCACCACCTCCTGTTGATGACGTTAGTCTGCTTTTATTTCTGGGGCTCACGTCTTGGTATTCTAAATTCATACCAAATTACGCTACAGTGGTGGAGCCATTGCGTGTGCTTTTACGAGGGTCTACTCCATTCAGTTGGTCACCTGAGGCTCAGGAGAGCTTTGAGACTGTTAAGGGACTGATTGTGAATAGTGCTGCCCTTTCACTTTTCAATCCAGAACTACCTACTATAGTGACCACAGATGCCTCAGATTATGGGATAGGAGGTGTTCTTACCCAGATACATGCAGACACTACAGAGAGAACAGTGGCTTTTGCCTCACGCACACTGACCACAACAGAACAGAAGTATTCCACAGTAGAAAAAGAGGCACTAGCATGTGTTTGGGCCACAGAGAGGTGGAGGACCTACTTGTGGGGACGACACTTCACACTGCGAACAGACCACAGCCCACTGACCACCCGTACTGCTTCCTAGTACTGAACCAAGTCTGGAGCGTGATTTGGAAGTCGTAGCTCTCACTTCTACCCTCACTGCAGTAACCAGCTCTGAGTTCAAAGCGGCATGTGATGCTTGCCCTGTCCAAGTTGAGCTACGCAGGCTGCTTGCCTCAAAATGGCCAAAGTGTGCTAAGGCACTGGAGCACGCTTTACAGCCGTATTTTCAAGTGCGTCATGAACTTTCACTGCAGGATGGTTGCGTAGTGCGTGGAACCACGCACCTCCTGGTTCCAGAATGTCTCCAGCCCAAGTTCACTGCGCTCGCACATGATACTCATCAGGGCATCGTAAGGACAAAAAGGAGGCTGAGAGCGCTCTACTGGTGGCCTGGCATGGACAAACAAGTAGAAACCGCTGTCAAAGCTTGCGTCACTTCTCAGTTACATGACAAATCTGCTGTCACACATACCATGCCTCTCCAACCAGTACCATACCCCACTGATGCCTGGGAAAAAATGGCCATAGACATCATGGGTCCTTTTGACACAGCACCCAGCGACTGTCGTTTTGTGGTCGCTCTGGTGGACTATTACAGTAAGTGGCCTGAGATAGCATTTGTCTCCCGTCCTACCACACAGGCCGTGATTCAGTTTTTGTCTACAGTGTTCAGCAGGGAAGAGAACCCGAAAGAGCTGATTTCTGATAATGGAGTACAATTCACTTCGCACGACTTCAAGTTGTTCTTGCAACGCAGAGGAATTATACACAGGATGTCATCTTTGTATTACCCAAGAGCCAATGGGGAAGTCGAACGCTTTAATCGCAGCTTAAAGGATAGTTTACAAACGGCTTCACTGGAAGGACGAGGGTGGAAGGAGTTCACCAAAGACTTCCTGCAAGCATATCGTGCAACGCCGCATGCCACAACACAGTGCACACCAACTGAACTCTTGCATGGGAGAGCCATGTTAACCAAACTGGAATGCATCCCACATGGCACCTGCACTTGCTCCATGCACAACTGATGAGTCCAGTGAACTGCTATTGTTTGACTCTGTTTGACACAGTGTCTATTTGCTTTATTTAAGACACTCTACAGTACCACATTCAGTTTGACAAATGTTTAGTTTCATCAACCCCAGAAATACTAGAATTAGACAAGAACCAAAAGTTTAAGTAGTGAAGTAAACGGAAAAAGGAGTGCGTCGCCAAACAAAAGAAATAATCAAAACAAAACCCCCATAACTTAACCCCTTCCTCTAAACTGTCTATCAAAGAAAAATGTGAAAACAAAACCATGATCTTCGGCGTATATGACGCCTAAATAAACTGCTCTACATACAACAAGAAATACAGGGTTGGCGAACACACTCAATAACTAACATACAAAAAAAACTACCTGTGAAAGACGCACCATGTAATGAGAGGATTTAATGCGCGTTGAGCTGAGCGAATGCTGGAATGTAACGAGAGGTTTAAATACACGTTAAACTGAGCGAGTGCTGGAATGTAACGAGAGGTTTAAATACACATTAAACTGAGCAAGGGCTGGAATGTAATGTGTGCGGTACGAAGATTCCCTAGCACACCTGTCACATAACAAACACGGAACGCGCACGAAGTCGCGTCTCGAAACTAACAGTGCACTGAAACGTTTCACATAGGCCTAAGTCATCAAAAGGCTCTAATATGAACCATCACGCTACACAAACATATCTGGCTGGAGTCATCCGAGGAGAGTGCTCGAATGAAAGTGTTTCGATGCCAAGCCGCTCACTGCCATCTGACTTCATCAGACTCCTTTTGAACAGCTGACGCCTCCTGATTAGCAGCATGTCACCCAACGATGTACGTAGTGATGTCAGTTCAGCTGTCAGAGCGACCTGCCAACTCAAGCCACATAAAAAAAACATAATCAACAAGATATCAAATACTCCAGGAACGTAACATAGGATATTTATTAATAATTTACAGAAAGTTTAGCAAACACTGTGGAACAGGGCTAAACTGGGGCCAAAATTTCACCCTTCACAAATACAGCCTATCCGGGCCACAAGTTTAACAAATTAATGTTTGGTTGGGTTAGGGTCTAAATGAATTAAATCAATTAATTAAAATAAAAAAAAATAATTTTTTGTCACATAGAAAAGCACTTGACAGTAAAGCACTAATTTTCAGCTAGGATGCCATAAAATAAATTTACTGCAATTAAATTCTCTGTTCTGTGTAAGAAACCTTTTTTGTTACCATTGACTGCTATTATGATGGAACAAAAAATCATCAAGGTCTAACTGGATTAACATTTACTTCAGTTAAGATTCATTAGAACCATTAAAAAGTTAAACTCTTAATAAGATCCTAGTCACAGTAAAACCATGCTCCTTGTTACCATGGATATAGTTTATAAAATAAATAAATACTAATAGAAGATTTTTTTTAAAGACGTCTCTTCTGCTCACCAAGCCTGCATTTTTTTATCCAAAGTACAGCAAAAACAGTAAAATCTATAAATATGTTTACTATTTAATCATTGTAATATTCTGATCTGATGCTCAAAAAAACATTTTTTATTGTTATTATTAAGTTGAAAACATTTCAACTTAATTTGTTAAGTTTGACTATGACTAGAGTTATGACTATTGTATTGCAAATAGCAGGATTAACAATGTGGCTTATGTGAAAAGTCCACATTTCCAAATATAGTTCAAAATCCAATTCTGTCACTTACTCACCCATGTAGTAACAAACCTCTTTCAAGGATGCTGGGGCCCACTAGGGGGCCTCAGTAAACTTCCAGGGTGGTTTTAATAGACCTTAAAGGGGTCATTAGATGCCCATTTTTCACAAGTTGATATGATTCTTTAGGGTCTTAATGAAAAGTCTATAATATATGTTGGTTAAAATTTTCTCCCTTTTACCTTGTCAAAATCAGCTCTGCAAAAATTCAACTGATTCTATTGCATGTTCCTTTAAATGCAAATGAGCTCTGCTCACCCCGCCTGTCTCTCCTCTCTGTGGAGTGATAAGCCTTTGTTTACTTTAGTGCATTTAGCTGGAAACTTGTTAACTAGCATGTTATTAGGAAAGACGACTGCAAAGATTAATTAAAAAAAAAAAAAACATATACACACTTTTGCCCTAAATGAAGCTGGATCACAGATGATTTGCGTGATTTATGCAGATTGGGAGGTGCATTCCATTCACAAACAAGTCATCTTCAGTGGCTCAGATGTCAGGAGTAAAGGACCACTATGTTCATTATTACCTCCAACAAAATAACACAACAATCACTTAGGAGCCATTTTTGCTTTTAACTGGGTTTGCATCTGAACTCTTCATGTTATCTAGTCCTGCTCCTGCCCGTAAAAGCCTGCATAAAAGTAACCAATATAATTTTTTTTTAGTAAATCGACGGAATTAACATGAAACATCTCAGAAATTCCACAAGATCTCAGCATAAAAATAAAATATTTGCTCCCAATAAAATATTTGTTATTTAGGCTTAGCATCAACATTCACAAACCCCTGTTATTCTTAAAAGAAAAGCAAGCATGAGCTAATCACACCATTTGTGCCAGGCTGGGGAGAAAGATAGTGATGGGAAGTTCGGATCATTTTACCGACTCAGACCTTTGAGTCTCGTTCAGCAAAATGAACAAATCTTTTTTCAAGTCATTTCGTCCATTACGTTAATTTTAGCAAAATATAATTAAAACGTTACGTGTTACTTCCCTAACACATCTACTGCTTACACAAACGTTGATCACACTACAAACAAGAAAACTATAATGCTATAAGAAACAGAAAAAGATTAAGTAATAGTTTACCTGGGTCTTTTGTCTATGCTTAGCTCACCTCACCTCTTATCTGACAAGTTTTCGGGTTTGAGTCGTTCATTCATCATGTGACCGCCCCATAAGCTTAACCTATGCAGTCTGAGCTGGAAAGAGAATTGATTAGTTCGTCTCTCGAGTTCAGGTTCGAGTCGTTCGTTCATCACGTGACAGCACCATAAGATGAACGAATGACTCGAAAAACCTGAACTAACAGGTGAACTAATAGAACCTATAGGATGTTGCGCATTCGTGACTGAACGAATCACTCCCCAAGACTCGTTCTTCCTGAGTCATATAAAAGATTTGTTCAAAATGTGTAATGAGATTATTCGTGAGTACGCAATATTCAGCACTGTGCAAGAACTTTTGAGCAGTAAGTGGATTCAAACACCACTGATTGGCCGATGCATTCCAGAAACCAACAGATATTCGGCTACTCACACTACAAACACGTTTTAAATCGAAACTGACTATTTTTGTGCTTGTTAATCAGTTTTATGTTATATTAGTTTTTCTTGTTGCTTTTGTGCAATAGATGAATAACAATGTAATTGTTTTTAGATATTTTGTTTAGATATTTTTATTTTGCGGGAGTCCCACAAATCATTTTATTTTCCCACATCCCGCACAAACAGGTGTCTCTACCCGCTCGCACCCGCACTCGCCCATCAAGTTTTGTCCCGTGCCGCACTCCTGCGGGAGTGCAGGTCTCTAGCCTGAGGTAAGATGCCTGTGTCGATCAATCTATCATGGAGAAAAAGGAGAAATTATATTTACAGATTAAATAAAACCACTAAGTGGATTTTTATCATCATAGGGCAGATGTGTACACACTCTGGCAACACACATTTATCTTCAAACATTCAACAAGTGAACTTTGCATCCGATGACCCCTTTAAAGGAGTAGTTTGCTTCCAGAACAAAAATGTACAGATAATTTACTTACCCCCTTGTCATCCAAGATGTTTAGGCCTTTCTTTCTTCAGTCGATAAGAAATTATGTTTCTTGAGGAAAGCATTTCAGGATTTCTCTCTGAAGTGGACTTCAATAGTGTCCCCAAGTTTGAACTTCCAAAATGCAGTTTAAATGCATCTTCAAAGGGCTTAAAAGATCCAAGCCGAGGAACAAGGGTCTTATCTAGCAAAATGATCTGTCATTTTCTAAAAAAAAAAAAAATAAAACTGACAATTTATATACTTTTTAACCATAAACGCTTGTCTTATCTATGTCTGTGCAAACTCATCAGGACAGTTAGGGTGTAACGATAGCCCCCAGAGACGAGACAAGAGGCGTGCGGATCCAAATGCAGACTTTTATTAGAATATATACTCATGGTTAGGCAGGCAGGAGGTCAGACAGGAGCGAGAGAGAGCAGAACAGGTAATCCGTAAATCGTGGTCCAGGGACGAAGCAAGGGGGTCAAAGGGCGGGCAGCGAACGATCGTGAAACCAGGAGACAACGGGGGTAGGAAACCAGGAAAACCAGAACAAGGGAAAAACGCTCAGAAATAACGGCCGGGGCAAGTTATGACTTCGCAAAGAAGTACTGAATTGAAGCTCTATTTATACAGGAAGTAGAGGTGAGAGGTGACGAACGGGGCATGAGAGAGGGGTTATGGGAAATGGAGTTTCTACAGAGTCTATGTAAGTCCACGGTGGAGAGGTGGCTCCCTCTAGAGGAGAGAAAAGGGATCCACAACGGTACAGTTCATGACATAGGGTATGCCGAAAAACTCCCATCTCGTTTTCTTCCCCAACTAGACAAGATGAGAATTTGAGGCTAAAATGTCAAAAATGAATGATCACTTTGCTAGATAAGACCCTTCTTCCTCAGCTAGGATTGTTTAGAGCCATTTGAAGCTGCATTTGAACTGCATTTGGTAATTTAAAACTTGGGGGCACCATTGAAATCCACTATAGACCAATTATCAGTTTGTAAACATTTAGGATGCATGGGCAGCATGGTTGCAGAAAACCTGGGAGAGATAGCCTTTATGGCCAGAGAATTACACGGATACTGTTATTCAACGAAACTGATGAAATTGATAGTGGGATAGTCTTACAGAGCCGAAACAGGGATGACGTTTTTTGTGGGCGGTTCAAGTGGCAGTCTATGGAGCCATGGAATAAAAGAATTTAAAAAAGGTCCATTTAATTTTATATTTCAAAATTTTGACTTTATTTTTGCAATTCCAAGATTATATCTCAACTCTAATAAGGAAAAACAACTTGTCATTCTATCTTTTCCAGTTTATATCCCACACTTCTGGCTTCCCTCCAAATGAATAAACTCAGTAGTTTTGTCAAATCGAGTTATAAAGTCCGAGTTAGGAGATACAAACTTGCATTTGCGAGAAAAAAAAAGTCAGAATTCTGAGTTAAAATAAATGTTATGTAAAAATATTAATAGTAAAATATGTTCAAATAATATTTTATGCTGTAACTGTAGGGCTAATACAATACGTCCTCTATGAACAGCATATGTGAATATTATATAGACCTATGGTTTAAATCAAATTTATGCTTTAAAAGTAGAGTAATCATGGCAGTTTTCATCCATATATGTTCATTTAAACATCTGCGTTTAGCTTCAAATGGTGTGTTTGACTACAGTATTCTTTAAAAAATTATTTGCATTCCGATTTTGGCATCAAAAGGCACAAAAATATTTTTCCATGGATTTTACCCGTTTACCTCCACTTGTTACCATTCTTTTTCTGCAACCACTATGCGTGCGCAGCTGTATTGGTCTATATGGAGATAATTACTGAAATGTTTTCCTCAAGAAACATTTTTTTTACGACTGAAGAAAGAAAGACATGAACATCTAGGATGACAAAGGGGTGAGTAAATTATCTGTAAATTTTTGTTCTGGAAGTGAAATAATCCTTCAAAATGATTTAGATTTTGTTATATTATCAAAATCTTGATTAAAATGCTAAAATAAATAATAATAATACATTAATAAAGATGTAGAACATTAAACTGATATCATATTTTGAGTTTATTTATTTGTATTACAACAGAAGATAGCAGGGCCTTTAGCAGGGAATATTGTCTTCTTGGACAAAAGGGGGCTGTGGAGTCAAAAAGGCTGAGAACCAGAAAGTGTTCTTAAGACATATAAGCAGAGACATATAGTCCATACATATTGAATCCAAATTACATGAAAAAAAGTAGTTAGTAATGTAATTACAAATTTTAGGTAATAAAATCAGACTACATTTTGATTACTTTTAGATTACTAACCTAACTTGTTTATCACATTGATTTTAATAGGATCATTTTGTACCATACTGATATAAAAATACAAACAGTAAGAAAATATATTCCATGCACCGTAATTAACAACATGAAGTATATTAAAGATTACATTAAATCAAGATTTCCCAAACTGGGGTTTGTAAACAAAATGCAGGGGTTTGTAAGTTTGATACAAAGCTATTAATCAATTAAATCATTAAAATAAATCATTTTAAAATAGCATATATTGAAATACAACTTACTATGAACATGAACTTGTGAACATGTGATACTTAAAATATTCATTTTAATTTAAAAACTCAGGAGTACTTCCAGTAAATATATTAGGTGAAAGAGGTTCAGATGACCAAAAAGTTTGGGAATGCCTGCATTAAATGTAAATAATAAGTAACATGAATTTGTGCATTTTAATGTGTTTGAAAGGCAAAAGCTATACAAAGACCTACACGGTTAACTCACTGAGTGATAATTCAAATAAAAGTTATTGTGTTCAGTAATTTATGCAATTCTGAAACAATTTTTAAACCTGAAATTATTTTTGTAAATTCAGTGGTCAAATGTTGTGTGAACCTGTGTGAATGTTCATAGAACTGAAAAACTTTCTCTGTGTGTATAAGCAGTATAGGCTATTTTAGAAATAAAAACAGATGAAAAAGAGGAAAATTAGGATGAATCAGTATATTAACAATAATTTATTGGTATTGTGTGAATATGTAATCTCAATACAAATATAACTGTAGTCTGATTACGAGTGTTTTAAAATGTAATTTAATCTAATTACAAGTACTTAAATTTTGGAATCTGATTACGTAATCCAGATTACATGTAATCAGTTACTACCCAGCTGTGCATATGAGTAACGCTTTACAATAAGGTTTAATTTGTCAACAGTAGTTATTATATTAGATAACATGAACTAACAATGACCACAAATCCAGCCATAAGGTTTTTTGTTTTTTTTTCTTGTTAATTGATTTATATATGAATACTTAATAAATGAACTTTCCATTGATGTATGGTTTGTTAGGATAGGACAACTTTTGGCCAAGATAGAACTATTTGAAATCTGGAATCTGAGGGTGCAAAAAGATCTAAATATTGAGAAAATTACCTTTAAAGTTGTCCAAATGAAGTTCTTAGCAATGCATCTTACTAATCAAAAATTATGTTTTTATATATTTACAGTAGGAATTTTACAAAATATCTTCATGGAACATGATCTTAATATAAATGTATTTTTGGCTATTGCTACAAAGATACCCATGCTACTTAAGACTGGTGTTGTGGTACAGGGTCACATATACTAATAGGCTACATTATTAAAATCAAAAGTTGTATCTTTTAATGTTATTTAATGAGCCTGAGCTAAAATAGACTAACAATATATAGTTTTTTATTAACTAAGTTAACAAAAGTGAATAAATACTGTAACAAATGTATGCTTATTGTTAGGTAATGTTAGTTCATGCATTAAATAGTTGAGTCATTCTATAATTAGGGGTACATTTAGCATTTGACAATGTGAAGAAAAGTTTTCCATTATCCCAAAAACCCAAACATGACCTTACATAGCTGCTTTGAAACTATCTATATTGTATAAAGTGCTATATAAATAAAGGTGATCTGTAGGAATGTGTGCATAAAATACCATCTATGTTTGCTACTGTCCACCATGTTACCTTTACTGGGTAACATAGTTGACAGTAACTTAGTTGACATTTTTAGGGTTTTGGGCCTATAACTCAACATGGAAGTCTGAACAACTGAGCATATGGTATGTTTAGAAATATATTTTCAGAAACAAAATATAAGTTTTAGTTAAATTGTCTTGTTAAAATTTGCAGCAGTAATACTCGGGTAACGCTGTTGACATTGAATCTACTCTTGACACAAGTTTGATAGTTTAACCAATATTAGGGGAACGAGAGCGAACATAACTCCTAGTGTTTCATCCATGTGTTTCTAGAGGAAATATCATTATACTGTGCAAATTATGTGAGAATGGGACAAACCATTCATTTTTGAAGGGGGATTTTCTAGTGGGTAACTTGGTTGATAATGTTTTTTGGACACAAATAAAACAAGTTATATCAAAATAAACACATATTTTTATTTTTGAAGCGCACACCCAAATGTCTTGATAACCTAATCTAACTAAAGACAAAACTATGAAAGTAATGTATATTTGAGGTCATTTTCATGCTTAAATGCAGTGTAGAATGAGCTTTATGAAATCGGACAGCTGAATACCAGTGTTCTATGTGATATGAACATCATTTTTTTAACAAAAGATGTGGCTTTTTCAACATATAGTAGTGTGATTGGAAAAAAATATTATTGTGTACTAGAAAATTAAGCATTGGGGCTTTATATTGATGAAAATATATTAAAAATATACTTCATGGACATGAGATGTAGCCACAATTGTAGAGCGTCATATGTAATACTTTTGTAATACGTCATATGTAATACTTTTTTAATACTTTTAAGGTTGCTTTTTAATCTTTCATCTGTGGTGACATTATCTTAAGACAACATTAATTCTAATTCTACCTAAACATAGACATTTAAACATTTAGACTATTAGATCACAGTAACCTAAATGTTATTGCCTTATAACTCACTGTATTACCTTTATTCAGAATTCTCTTTTAGAGGACACTGCATTTAGTTTGATGCAAAAAAACTAGGCTAACTTACATAACCTATAACTCTCCATTACGCAGTATGCATGAAACCGAAATAAATAGTGATTATGTGTTATAGTGATGATTGACGTTAAAAGGAGCCAGTCAACATCATGAAGTTGAATACAGGAAGTAATTGTAGCCAATGAATGACCGCGGTGGGCGGGGCGATGTGGCTTCCACGCGAGGTACACGCCCATCGTCAGCGCTAGCAACTCATTCTGCCATTCCGTGGAGCAGAGAAGGTTCTGGAAAGGTAAGCTGTGACCTAAACCAATATGGGAAAAAAAATGACATGATGGTAAATTAACACGTTTCAGACATATCTGTAATGTTTGAGTCTACCAACTGCCAAAGTAGTCGTTTGAAAACCGTTTGTTTTCTTATCATGGCGAAGCGAAGAGCTGCTTAGCTTAATAAGTATCATAGCAAGTGAGCTGCCAAGTTACATTTGACAAATCTAGCTCTCTTTTTCTAATCCAGCTTCTCTCCGGAGGTCGGATATCCCTCGACTGATCTGCTGCATCGCTCAGCACTTCCCAGGTCTAATCTGTCTTTACCGTTGTGTCGTGTTACATTCTTTGGATCACGACCCAACATTTCCAGGCTCTCCACTGTCAAACCTTCACTGCGTCGGTGGACGACTAGCGTTGTGTTTATGTCTTTATTTTACGGAAACGGTGAGTATACGACCGGGCAATTGCATGAACTGATTTGTCAATATCTATTACGCGTTTGTAAATGCGTTTTGGGGATCCAAGACTTGAAAACGAGTGTTTTGGAGGCTTTTATAACTAGCTAATGGGTGTGAACTAGCTTGACGGAGGGGAACAAAATGGCGTCACAGTGCTTTTGCGCACTCCGCTGCGCGCTAACCGTGACGCACTCTGCACCACCGCGACGAACACACAACTTTACGAATGTGAGGTTTGTTAAAACAAATATACGTATAGTTGGGCTGTGTTTTAATTATGCATGGCAATATAAGGGTTGTCGTCGGTATTCGACGTGTTTATGTCGATGTAAAAATAGCAAGAGTGGGTTGAGCTCGAACGGGTAACCATGTGAATATCGACCTTGGGTGCAATACGGGTGACTGGATACTTGCTGTATCTTACATGGATATAATTTCGTATAATGATACCCCTTAATAATAAGCTGGCGTATTCCTGAACATTTCCAATTCCCTTAACGATTTCTGTAAACAACTCGATTGATGCACTTTTAATTCTACCACTCGATGGACACGCGCTTAATACAATGTGAACATAATCTTACGTTGTTTGTGATTGGAAAGCTTGTTCTGTCACGTAATTCACGGCTCCTAAATGTATTATTCACCACGTGTTCAATTTGCTTGAGTCATACTTGAACCTGCTGACGCAGGCTATGACGTGCATAACTGGGTCTTGACCAAGGCCTCTGCCACACGAATGTAATTTTTATTTTCAATTTAGTACCAGACGTTTGTTTGAATGTTAAAAATGTTAAAATTATTTAAATTATTTGTGGCATTTTTCTGATCTTAAGTATATTTTGGCTCGTACAACCATATTGAGAGATTATTATTGAGAATGTAATAGTTTTTATGCTGTACACCAAAATGCACTGCTCTTTTTGTTGTTAGGATGGCAAAAAGTTTTTAGCTTTTGTGCCTTAGTGGTGTAACAGTGCTTGTCAATGTCAAAATGATTAAAATGGCCAGTCAAATCAAAGAAGTAGGTAGCTAAATGTTTAATAATCGACAACTGTAATGACTTTTATCTACTTAAAGGAATAATTCACCCAAAAATAAAAATTCATTAATCATTAAAAAGTCATCAATTACTCACCCTCATGTTGTTTCAAACCCATAAGACCTTCGTTCATCTTCAGAACTCAAATTAAGATATTTTTGATTAAATCCGAGACCTTTATGATCCTTCATAGACTGCAATGCAACCAACCTGTCCAAGGCCCAGAAAGGTAGTAAGGGCATCATTAAAATTGGTTCAAACTTACTTTTATAAAGCTACAACAATACTTTTTTGGTTTTTGCATCGAGGTACTCCAAAAAGGCACTAGGGTGGCACAGAGAAGAATTGTTGTTGTTGTTTTTTTGCACACAAAGTATTCTGATAGCTTTATTAAACTGCCGTTGAACCAGTGATGTCAAAGCTGAATAAATTAGCTTGGATGCAATGATGTGTGGTTTTAAATATAGGACAGTATTTGGTCGAGATTAGGGCTGCACGATTTGGGAAAATGTTCATATTGCGATTATTGAGGTCAATATTGCGATATGCGATTGCGATTACTATTATAATAAATGGTATTGGGGGCACAAAATGGGGGTTCATGAATTATGAGCTTCTACAACATTTGACCTCTTAACTGAAGTTCATTTCACAAATTGAACATAAATTAAAACCAAAAAATATAAATTATAAATAACCAAAAAATAAACAACACCGTTCTTTCTTAGTCTTATTAAGTGCAAACAATAAATGCAGCCACAATCAAAGTAGGCTACTCTCTTAATATTCAAAGTGCCAATAGAAACAGACTTTTTCAAGCATGATACAGAGCTATAGACAACTACACAACCGATTATAGCTTACATGCTAATAACAGCCTAGATATGTCATGTAGCCTAATTTGCGCGCATTGGGGAGTCGCTCTCTTAAAATTGCTTTTCAATGCGCGTGCTTACTTTCGGTTTCGTTTTAACTGTCGCGGGAAGCGCTCGGCAGTGCTGAGCGTGCATTCTACAGTTTGATTTCTTTATGTCTAAACAAAGACGTATAATATGGCGTGAGGCTCACGAACACATTTGTAATTATGCTTTATGTTTTGATATAAATTTGTTGTATTGCCACGTGATGTAGCAACTTTAATTTAGCGAATCTTGCACAATACATGTCTCTGCTCAGTGTCACTAATCTCAAATCCAAAATATGGTCACACAGAGGCAGAGTTTTTTTGCCTACCAGATCAGTCTCCTCGGCACTCATCTTCGTTCTGGTCTCTCAGCGCTGCGCACACAAGTGAACGTGCACGCATACACGTGCACTGCCTATACTGAGAAACTGTCAGATCTTTTTATTTTTATTTATTTATTTACTTATTTAATCTTTTGTTTTGTTTTGTTCGCAGCACGGAAAATAGGCAAACTGTTCTCAGAAAGCATGTGTTCTCAAGTGCACACAATTAGCCTAATATAAAATAATATAATCGCAACATTTTCCCGTCATATAATCGCACAGGTTGACATCGCGATTGCGATACGATTAATCGTGCAGCACTAGTCGAGATACAACCATTTTAAAATCTGAAATTTAAAAAAAAGTCAAAATATTTTTTTCCTTTAAAGTTGTCCAAATGAAGTTCTTAGCCATGCATATTACTAATCAAATTATGCTTTAAGATATTTATGGTAGGAAACGTACAAAATATCTTCATGGAACTTTTTTGTCATAAAAGAAAAATCGATAATTTTAACCCATACAGTGTATTTTTGGTTATTGCTGCAAATATACCGTGCTACTTAAAGCTGTTTTTGTTTTTTTTTTGTCAAATGCCGTTTGCAATCAATAATATAGTCTATCATTTGTATGATTAATTTAATTCGTAATTGAATACGATGAGATGTGTAGATACAAATTGGCCAGTTAGTTTGTATATTTCTTCTCTGCCAACAAAAATAGTTCAGAAAAATCCAATGCATGTAACCAAGTGGAACCCCAATAAATAAAACTACATTGTGTTTCGCTTTGTTTTCAGAGCTGTTGCGCAGCTGTTGGAACGTGAGCGGGGGAAACCTAGTCCACGAGCGAGGAGTTTGCAGCCACTGTGGCAAGATCTTTTTCATGTCAGAGACCGAGCACACTTGCAGTTGTTTATGTCATCCCCTCTTCTCCAGACAGAAGATACCCAAAAAATCCCATTCAAGATCTTTTTATCTTGCTGATAGTGTCTCAGATCACTCAAAATGTCTGTCAACGTCAACCGAAGTGTGTCGGACCAGTTCTACCGCTACAAGATGCCCCGTTTGATTGCCAAGGTACTTGAGAGTTTGTTTTTGGTCTTAAATTCTGTATGGTGTTTATATCTGTATACAGTAGAAATATATTTACATATTACACTTTCAATTACAGGTGGAAGGCAAAGGGAATGGAATCAAGACGGTCATTGTCAACATGGTTGATGTTGCAAAGGCACTGAATAGGCCTCCAACCTGTAAGTCTGAGTTTATAATTGGTCATATCATAGCTGTTATTCTTTCAGTAGTGTTTTATTATGGAACAGTGATGTATATATTCTACCCTTTGCTGTTTCTTCAGATCCAACTAAGTTTTTTGGCTGTGAGTTGGGGGCGCAGACTCAGTTTGATGCTAAGAATGACCGCTACATTGTAAACGGATCCCATGAAGCCAACAAACTGCAGGATATGCTGGATGGATTCATCCGCAAGTTTGTGCTGTGCTCAGAGTGTGACAATCCTGAGACTGACCTGGTAAGTCAGTTGCTTGCTGAATAAAGATTGTATTTACTCTGTGTTTTGCAGACAGTGTTTAGAGAACATTTTGAGTGGGATTTAAACTTGTTTTTGTGGTGCAAGTACAAGGTCAGTTGCCATGTGATGTGTAGTATGCTTGATTTTGTCCTTTGCCTTCCATAATGCCTACAGAAGTGGTGACAAAATAGCCATGGTTGTGAAGCATTGGTCTACTTCCGTGCTGTTTTAATATTATTATTTATATACTTTTTTTTTTTTTTTTTTTTTTTTTTCAGTTTTCATTTTAATTAAATGTTTAGTGTGCTCATTTTTTAAAGAATATTTTCTTTTCTCTTTAGCTTTTTGTTATTATTATTATTATTATTTTATTTGTTCAATATTTATTTATTTTCCAATTCACAAAAACATTTTTTTTTTTTAGTAGTTTTAATTTAACAATACCAACACTGGTTCTAGTGCTCACAATTCAAAGATCAGAGTCTGTAAATATCTGTTAAATATAGGAGTGATACAATTGTTGATCCTGTGCATTTAGCTTAATTAGTACTAATTATAGTTTAATTTACACATTTATGTGTGTGAAAGCTATTTATATGTATGCATTTTTGTGACAATACTTTGAAGAAAAGTACTTCTGATTCATCTAATAATTTAAAGGAATACTTTTCATTTTAAATAAATCATTGCAATTCCTTGTAATAGCAAATTTATCATGGTTCCACATTTTTAGCTGATACTTAAAATGCAATTCAATCCTCAGTGTTTTTTTAAAAGTGAAAACTGTTGACGCAAATGAAGTTGTTTCATTTTCAGAATTGTTCCTCGTACTATCTGTTTAGTTAGTTTCTTTGTCTCTCAGCATGTTAACCCAAAGAAGCAGACCATCGGAAGCTCTTGCAAGGCTTGTGGTAATCAGGGAATGCTGGACACTCGCCACAAACTCTGCACATTCATCCTCAAAAACCCACCTGGTGAGTTGTTTTGCTGTAGACTTTTCAAATGCTTCTGCTACTGTTATTCACTATATCTAACACTATATTTAAGCCCTGTTTGTTGGAAATGGGTTTAGTACTGCTTGCTTTTTTGTGTTAGTATTGCTTACAAGGTTTATAACCCTAATCACTGGAAACCTATTTGAAATGCAGAGACCGAAAGCAGTTGTGTGAAAGAAAAGAAGGAGAAAGAGAAGAAAAACAGAAAGAAGGATAAGGAGAATGGCTCGGGAAGTGGTGAGGCTGGGAACCATAACGACATTGATGCACCAGATGCTGTGGTGAGACATACTTGTGAAAAATTATACATATAAATGTTTAATGTCGTTTGTAACCATTATATTAAAGTGTATGTTGATGTGTAGGATGGTGAGGAAGATGACGATGACTGGGCAGAGGAAACCACAGAGGAAGCCCAGCGTCGGCGTATGGAGGAGATCAGTGACCATGCCAAGAACCTGACCCTTAGC
The DNA here is from genome assembly GCA_033026305.1 of Cirrhinus molitorella. Taxonomy (NCBI): domain Eukaryota; kingdom Metazoa; phylum Chordata; class Actinopteri; order Cypriniformes; family Cyprinidae; genus Cirrhinus; species Cirrhinus molitorella. The sequence continues at coordinate 17,247,533 of CM065126.1, forward strand.
GAAGACCTGGAGAAAACCTTGGAGGAGAGAGTCAACATGTTCTACAACTTTGTCAAAGTAAAAATTTTGTAATCAAAGCTAAATTTTCAGCATCATTACTCCAGTCTGATCCTTCTGAAATCATTCTCGTATGCTAATTTTCTACTTAAGAAATATTTATCAATGTTTAAAACAGCCGAGAAACTGATTATTAATAGAAATGAATAGAAAGCTTCAAAAGAACAGGATTTATTTGAAGTACAAATATTTTCAGGGTTTGTACAAGGTGCTTAAAGTACTTAAATTTGACACTTTAAAAATTAAGTCCTGGAAAACCTATAAAAAGTGCAATATTTCTGACAAGGTTTTTTAAAGGGCTTGAAAATGTTAAAATGACTATGTATCTATGATTCAAACTTGTGGTTTCAATTATTCATTTCAAGCGATTCACTAGCAAAAACTAGGTCAAATTAACAGAGCCATTAATTTTTGAATTTCATCATTGCTTGTAATGATTTTAAAAAGCACATAGTGATGGGTGAAACTGAGCTTTTTGAATCAGTTAAACCAATTTAAAATGATTCACTGTTTTCAAAGTGATCAATTGGATCATCAGGACTTCAAATCACGTATTGCAAATAATTTGAATTAGATCGAGTCTTTGGAGTGAGTTCGCAAATCATTTGACTTGGGACGGGACTTCAAATCACATATTGCGAATCTTTTGATTTGAATCGGATCAGAATAATTTTGTGAATAATTTAATTTCAATGATTCATGGTGTGCAAAGTTCTGTTCCAAGTCAAATTATTCACTATCTGCGCTCCAAGTCCTGATCTGAAATCATGGTTCATGAATCATTTCTTCAGGCAGCACAGTTATACTATAGTTTACTGTAGTAGAAGTGTAGTATACTTTGTAATACTTCAGTAGTGATGCTTTTGCATGTGCTTCACTTTATTTTTTGCCATTTTTATTAGAATATTTTTATTTATCTATAAATAATCCAAAAAGTGCTTAAAGTCCCGGAATTTCATTTAACAGTATCTGTACGAACCCTGTCTTTTAAAAAATTGTCTTTACTGTCACCTTTGATCAGTTTATTGAAGTGCTGCTTTTTTCCAACCAAAAAAAAACTTCTCTTTTTTTTTTTTTTTTTTTTTTCTGTTCAGCAAAAGAAAGAAAGTGGAGCAATAGGCTCTGCTGATAAGGAGATTCTGGCTGAAGCAGAAAGGCTGGACGTGAGAGCCATGGGGCCACTTATCTTGAGCGAGCTGCTTTTTGACGAGAACATCAGAGAGCAGATCAAGAAATACAAACGTCACTTCCTGCGGGTATGTGTTTAAAAAACACCAGTTTTATTTTTATATGTGATAGACTGGCTCACACAGGATCTGCATGTACAGAACTATGTGAAACATTCTCCTGATTTTCACACAAGTGGAACATTCCCGTCACTTGTGTTAATTTATTAAATATTCTGGCTAATTGATTGTGCCTTGAACTAAGTACAGCACTCTCAGCTGTGTTTAATACATTTAACACCCAGAATTCAGCAGATTTTGCTCTAAAATCAGTATAGAGAATACAAATAAAAGTTTCCATCTGGGCCTAGTGATAGGTGAGTATTTATAGCAGAACACAGAGACCTGCTGACAAGCTATGATGCTGGTGTAAAGCCATGCTAAATATAGTCTTGTCTATAAATGAGCAGCTTTGATATCTACCACTTTTCACCCACTGCTTAGATAAATGAAGTTAAAGCCATTTGAAAGATAACAAAGTGCTTTTGATTCATAAATGCACATAGTTTTATATAATCACTACTGAAAGTGCCAAATCCTCCTTTTCTTGTAGTTCTGCCACAACGATAAGAAAGCTCAGAAGTATCTTCTGGGAGGCTTTGAGTGTCTGGTGAAGCTTCATCAAAGTCAGCTGCTGCCACGAGTGGCCATCATTCTCAAAGACCTCTATGATGCTGACCTACTGGAAGAGGATGTCATCCTCACTTGGGCAGAGAAGGTACAACCTGCTCATATTTTGAATGAATAGAGTATTTTATAACATCAGGGTCCTGAACTGTGAACTATAAATCTTAAATAATTTAACTTTTTCTTGTGTTTTAAGGTATCCAAGAAATATGTTTCCAAGGAGCTGGCCAAAGAGATTCATGCCAAGGCAGCTCCCTTTGTCAAATGGCTGAAGGAGGCAGAGGAGGAGAGTGAGGGGAGTGAAGCAGAGGAGGAGGAAGATGATGAAAATGTCGAGGTAATTTCTTACACTTTTTTTTTGGGAAAAAACAGTTGGAAAACTCTTGGAGTAGCTCAGTTTATTCATGAGAAGATTGGACCAAACTCCCTTTATCCAGCTATAGCTGCTTATTTTTTTTTTATCTCAGGAAGGATTAGCCATTTGTCAGGCCTCAGCCTTTTTTCCACAAAGTACTGTGGTGTAGCTATTGTATCAACACTTGAACCTGGGGAGGAAGAAAAAAAATGTATAAAATGTACACCTTTTTTAATATTGCATGCACAAACTCTAAATCTTATACAGCGCACACAGGGTAATGTAGTAGTTAATTAGAGAAACAGCTTTATATTTTAACTGTCAGCAGGAGCCCTGGGACTGTAATTAGTGTAATTACATTAGTCTTCTCTGGGATAGAATTAGAGTGTTTTAGAGACTTGTGCTGGCTTATGATATTCTGATTCTTCATCTTTCGCATCTCAAATGTTTTTGGGCATTAGGTTGTATATTCTTCCTCTGCACGCGAGCTGAAGGTGGAGACCGTTCAGCCTGAGAAAGCAGAAGAGGATGACGACCTTGATATCGATGCCATTTGAAAAAATGACAAGTGAAACAGCAGCTGCCATCTTGGAACCTTGCTTACTTCCTGTTCCTCTTGATGAAATGGATCACAGTGGCCTCCTGTTCAGCCCTCAGTCTTGTTTTGTCCCACTTTTTCCTTAGTTCTATTTGATTTACAATAATGGTTTTAATATAGCTCTTTCATTGACTTGCTGCTGATGTATTAAGAACTTCTGAGCTTTATTGTCTTGTATTGGGCAATTTTGTTGTATCATGTGCTTGACTTTGATTCATGGGTTTGCTTATACTGCACATCTGATTCTTTTTTCTTGAAATCATAAAATAAAGGTTTTTGCTGTACATTATATGGATGATTTTGTTTTCTTAACGAAATAAAGTTGTAACTTGTATTGTAATGGAATACATGAAATAAACAGGAATAACAGTGAACTACCATACGGATCTGTCCATTTTGTCATCACTTGATTTCATTACTCTTTTTACCCCGTCATGTCTAAAATGGCCACTAGATGGCACACACACCAGTACAGCTGATGAGTCATCTATATTGACTCCTAATGTCCAGCATTGTACAAGCACTTTTATCTTTGTTCATCGTGACTTCTGGCATTTAACGTCATACATATTTTGAGGTTTAAACGAAGCTTACAATAAGGATGACTATAGACCTTTTGATATTATCTAGGAAAGAAATAAGATGTTTATATTAAATGGAAAAACAAATAGTCAAATGTGGGATTCCAGTAATTGGACCTAAAAAAAGTTTCTAATAGTTTAGTTAGTCTGTACAGGCTTGTGTTGCAGTGGAAAAAAAAAAACCGTCAGAGTGAACAGTGCCTTTAACCGGAGTGATATGATGGCAGTTTCATTTTTTGTTTAATTAAAAGTATTATAATATTACTTTACCCTTTTTCCTTTTTTTTTTTTTTTTTTGTTGTTGTTTGCCAACAGGCATAATATTGTGCAATAGTAGTTTAAATTACTTATGTGTATGTCCAGTAGAGGGCACTCTTGTTTAATTGTGCACAAAATATTGGTGGGAACCTTCCCTCAGGTAGCAGGTGTTGCTGGTGGGAAGGTGCACACAGTTTTTGTGCAACATGCTAATTCAATTAAATTTATTAAACTGTAACTACATACTGCCACGGTTTATTGGGACACCCCCTTCTAATGAACAGGTTTGACTACTTTAGTAATTTCCATGAGTACTAAATATTTAGTACTTAATACTAAATATTTAGTTTAAAAAAAAAAGTACTTAATATTTAAGCATATAATGATATTCTAGGGAATTGTGTCCTCCTAATTTTATATCAAAAGTTTGGACAGGACCCTTTTTATTCTAACATGACAATGCCTCTGTGTATAAGGCAAAGTTCATAGAGTAATGTTTGATTCAGTCAGTGAGGAAGAACTTGACTGGTCTGCATAAAGCCAAGTCATAATCCCAGTTGAACACCTCTGGTGTGACTTTAAATGCAGACCTTGAAGCAAAAACTGAGACCAAACACCAATGACTTGTGCATAAGGGAACAGTCATATTAGACACTTCCAAAACTGAAGCAAGAGAGATAGAAATACAATTTTTAAATACATGAATTATGCTTCCATCTTTGTTGCAACAGTTTTGGAAGTGTCCCAATAAGGGGTGTCCCAATACTTTTGTCCATATAGTGTATGTACAAGTCATTGGTGTTTGGTGGTGAGTTTTTGGCTCAAGGTCTGCATTTAAAGTCACACCAGATGTGTTCAGCAGGGATTAGGATTTGGCTTTATGCAGACCAGTCAAATTCTTCCACACTGACTGAATCAAACATTTCTCTATAAGAAATATAAGTTATAAGTATTCAAACCTGTTCATTAGAACGGGTGTCCAAATACTTTTGGCAATATAGTATATCAGTAGATAAATCTGTATTAGTGCTGTCAAATTGATTAATCACATCCAAAATAAAAGTTTGTTTACATAATATATGTGTACTGTATATATTTATATAAATATACACACATGTATATATCTAAGAAATGTAAATGATAAATTGCATACAAAATAAATGTTTACATTATGTATGTACTGTACATATTCATATGTATGTATAAATACACACATTTAAGAAATATAAATGATTAATCGTGATTAATCGCATACAAAATAAAAGTTTGTTACATATTATATGTGTGTACTGTGTATATTATGTATATATAAATGCACACACATATGTATATATTAAGGAAAAATAAGTTAGAAAATTATATTTGTTTATAAATAATATACACATATAAAATATACGTGTGTGCATTTATATATACATAATAAATATACACAGTACACATACATATAGCATATAAACATAAACTGTTATTTTTGGATGTGATTTACCCTAATTTACAAACACGCACACATATATTATTATTATTTATATATGATCTATGTTATAAATATATTACATATATTTCTTACATATTTACATGTATGTGTGTGTACTTATATTTACATATAAATATATTTTGGATGTGATTAATCATGATTAATCAATTTGACAGCACTAATCTGCACATGTTATTTTTGTCTGTGCTTTAGGTATTTATACATATGTGACCCTGGACCACAAAACCAGTCAGGTAAGTGTCAGTTTTCATGAATGCTGAATAAATAAGCTTTCCATTAATGTATAGTTTGTTAGGATAGAACAATATTTGGCCAAGATACAAGTTATTATAAAATCTGGAATCTGAATATTGAGAAAATCACCTGTAAGTTCTTAGCAATGCATATTACTAATCAAAAATTAAGTTTTGATATATTTAAGGTAGGAAATTCACAAAATATCTTCATGGAACATGATCTTTACTTAATATCTTAATGATTTTTGGCATAAAATAAAAAGGGTAATTTTGAGCTATACAAATGTATTGTTGGCTATTGCTACAAATATACCCATGCTACTTATGACTGGTTTTGTGGTCCAGAGTCACATTTTTTTTAGGAGCCCACTGTTGTAAACTGAAGAATGAGGTAGAAGAACAGCTGAACTTCAAAACACCTTACATAGTATTATTTTTTTTTTTAATTCCTGTTGATCAATTTAATTTTAAGTTTTGTGTCCGTGAATTTTTTTAGACTACATGCAGGATGCAAGGCATTTAACAAAGCCTCATCTGTAGTGTTTCAGCTAGGCAATACAACCAGTTAAATAACTTCATACATAATATTATCACCATAGAAAGATAATATCACAAGGAAACTATCCCTTGATATTAATATGGGAAAATATTGTTTGTTAGGTTTGCTTGCCCTGCTGAAAAAACAATATAAACCATCACAGAATTTGTAATAGTTATACTGGTTATAAGGGGAATTGTACTGGTTTTAACAGAAAATATAATGGTGCCTATTTGTCTACCATTAGAACTTCTATGATGGTTTCTATTGTTTTGATGTCCTGAGATTTCAACATGGCGACGCCCAAAGGGGGCGACCCCCTCCATGTAGAACAAAACTGGACGCTGGTTTCTGGAAATCGTAATAAATCTTCAGTTTCCATCTCATGTCAGTGTATTATATTTTTAACTATATTTCTTAAAAGTGCACCTTTAGAAAGCACACTGACTAGTTAATTGAAAGCCTGTCTTTATTTGACATATACCATATATGGTAAAATTGCACTTCAATTGAACAGGGTGTGTCACAGTTGTTATGGTATGACGAAGTTTTCCCCTTTTCCATATGAACACCTACAGTTCCCTGAGGGATGCGACACTCTCCAATGAGCACAGGGATCCGTCTGTTTCCTCACTTCCTCTGTCTCTCTCAGGGCTCGGCTCGAAACTCCTGCGCTGTTGGGCAGCCATCTTGGATCTCGCTTTGAACGAGAGGCAACAGACGCGGCTGTTCGGGTGGAATGGAACCGTCAACAAGCGCGTCCTGCTCGCGGCACCGAAGCCTGTGATCGCCCGTTCTACCCCTCCGCTGCCGTTACCACTGAATGTACCGGACAGAAGGATCGTTCGATGAGCAGATTGTCTTTGGGGGAGATCGCAGCGGAGGCCCCGTGAAGTGCAATTTGCTCTATTCTTACTTGAACCGGACATCCGAAATATGAAGCAGACAGCGACGCAAGATCTGAAAGTATTATGTTTTTAACAGTGCACAAGTTAGCCGGTCTCATTCGCTATTTTGGGATCTGTTAGATGGCTTGCAATCGGTAATTAAACGCAGTAACGTCAGCGAGCGTCCGGAATATTTCTCCCAAACTTTTAACAAGTTTGTTACCAGCTTTAGAAGCAAATCAATGCTATTGACCAAGCGTGTAATCTATCAAATATATATATTCCTCTTCGTTGCACCGCAAAACCTGCTGCTTAAATCGTAATTCCGGAAAAGCAGCTTTCCATCAACACTATGTCAACAACAAGAGCCCCCCTGCCCACCGTCAACGAACGGAAGGCTGAAAATGTAAGTAGCCTATTTATGTTCTAGCAATTGGTTAATAATCAGTCATAACTGTTGTATACTGAGTACTGACTCAATCTTGTGTTGATTTGCCACTTAAGAGTGTGTTATTTTGATATTGTCGCATGGCCGTGTCTCAAAACCTAGAGAGCTGCCTACCTAGACAAGACGTTGCTGCCGTCTAAAACCATTCAAGCTGCTTTTCCTCCAGAATTAAGGGCAGATCGTGTTTTATGTGCTGACCGTGTGCTTTAAGTGGATTAGCAGTATTGTGCCAGTCTTTGGACAGATGGGGCACCAGGCTGAAGTGACGCATGGGGTCCAGGGCATCGGTAATTTGGCTGCTTTTCTGCTTGTGAGTGCAACATATGCTTGATTAGTTAAAGTCCTGCACGCTAGTGAGTGACCGTGCGTGGGTTTGCATGTTTAATGCGCCGATAGGATGCAGATATTGCGCATTGGCGTCAGTCTGTCCTATAGGTTACTGTTCATACGTCAGCAGTGAGGGAAGGTGACTTGAGCACGCGCGCTAATGCAGGTCCCCCTTAAAGGTGCCTGTAAATAATGTGGTGTTAGGTTACACTCTTTGACTTTTCCACCACATGCATATCTATCTATCTATCTATCTGTTTTCAAATGTATTAATTGTACTATTCTAACATTCTATGACTATCATTTTTATCTGTCATTCATGTTCTATTCTATATTCTGTTTCTATCACTAGTCTGTCTGTTTTCTGTCCTCTATCCTTTGTTGTCAGTCTGTCTTTCTGTGTCTGTTGTCTGTTTCCATCGCTCTGTCAGTCTGTCTGTCATTCAGTCTATTTATTGTTTATCTATCATTCTGTCAGTTTGTCTGTCGTTCTACCTGTCTGTAGATCTATCGCTCTATAATTCATCCAGTTTTCTATCGTTCTAACGTTCTGTCATCTGTCTGTCATTCCATCTGTCTGTCCTTCTCTCAATCTGTTGTTGTCAATCAGTGATTCTTTAGTTTTAGTCTGTTCTATTGTTCGTTCTATCTGTTGTTCTACCATTCTATCTGTCGTACTATCTATAACATCTGTCTATCGTTCATTCTATCTGTCATTCTTTCGTTCTATTGTTCTATCTGGCTATCTGGCGTTCTTTTTGTCTGTCTGTCTGTCTATATATCTGTCTATCTATATATCATTCGTTCTGACGTTCTATCATTTGCTCTGACGTTCTATCTCTCTCTATCTGTTTGTCTATCTGTCGTTCGTTCTGACGTCTGTCTGTCTATTGTCTATTCTGTCATTCTATTGTTAGTGGTCTATCCTTCTATCATCCATCGTTCTAACTATCGTTCATTGTCCTATCTATAATTCTATCTATTGTTCTATTATTCTATCTATCATTCTAACTATAGTTTTATGATTCTATAGATCTGTCATTCTTTTTATCGTTCTTTCTGTTCCTTTCTCTATCTAAATGAGTATGAATTGCTCTTTTTTTTTTTTAAGTACCGAGTTAAAAGAGAACATTTTGTGCTTACTGAAGTTCTTTACATATATTAAGTTAAAGGCATCTGTAGATGCTAGAGTGTGTGAAAGTTATTCTGTATGGATTTTTCTATTAATATTCATAATTCCTTACGAAAATCTACATATTGTAATGCACAGTTGTTGCTCACTTTTGGAAAAAGTCAAATGAGGTATCAATCACCCATCCACTCCGCCCCACCCGCCCCAAAATCTCTCTGCCTCTCTCTCACACACTCTGGGTGTCAAAAAGACTCCAGCAGTGATGCAGCTCATCAGTATCGGTGTTGGTGGATGGGAGAGTATTGATGAGTTCTTCTAACAGAAAAGACAAAGCTGTTTGGTTCAATGCCATTCAGCTTGCCAACACAAAAATGAGAGGATCGCAATCTAATATGAAGCATCGTGCAACGATAAGTGTAAGTGACCTTTAATCAAGACCTTTCTGTGCATTTTATTGCATTTTGTACATTTGTATCAAGCTTGAGGCTCTTGGTGGATTTATAAATCTATTATGCAGAGCTTTGTGGATAAGTCAAGTCGGGGCGTCAGGGACAATATGCAGGGTTTAGCAGGAACATTGTATAGCGCAGTGTCAGCATAGCCTTACATACAAAGGTGTTTGTAGCACATGAGACTCACAGACTTACTAAACGTCATCCTGTTAAACTCATGACCTCTGAATGGAACAGTTCTCTTTAGTTTCAGTGTTATTTGTAGCCTGGTGTATGTTGCACAAAGGTCCTCTCACAAGGTTACAAGATACATTGAAAAATGTTGGCATAATAAATTCACAATATATGTGTATATATAGTATTATTTTTGTTTTCAGGATAGTTTTGCTTAACTTTTGGCAATTTTTGAAGAAATTACGAATGCTAATGCGTATGGCTTATGATGTAATGTCATTTGTGACAATGGCAATATAATAAAGATTTGTTGTAAGGGTGTTGATGGATGTGACTGTGTTAATGGACCTCACTGATGCGGTATGGGTAGAGTCAATATTAGTGATTTCTAATGATCTTTCTTGTCTGGTCTTTACATGACTGGGCAGAAATTGTGTAAAATCCTGGAAGGCCAAATCTGCGATAAAATGCTGAAATGATAATTTGGAAAGTTTGAGGAATTAAGTTTCCATGTCTACATAATGCCTGAGTTTTTCTAATATGCAGAAACGTATGAATTTTTTTTGTTTTGTTTTGTTCTCAATTTAACAGCATACAACGAATGGTCATGGCCGAGGAGAGGTGACCTCTCGATCTGTGAGGTCGAGTGGTCGAAACCGGAATTCTGGCTCGGGATTGGATGATGTGCACCCTCTTATTGGGAATTACCGACTTCTAAAAACCATTGGAAAAGGCAACTTCGCCAAGGTCAAACTGGCTCGCCATATCCTCACAGGAAGCGAGGTGAGGAGTCAGGAGTCATGAGTGTTTCCTGACACGCAGTGGGCCACAGGGGTTTTCCAGACACGGACACGTTAGCTTTTCAGCTTTCATGTTTCCGTTCAGAATTTTTTGAATTACAACACTTTGTAAACAGAGGTGTAAAAAAAAAAAAATCTCACATTATTATTTTTTTTTTTTTCCACACACATGCATGTTAGATTATTGATTTATTATATAAATATTTATATGTATGTATGTATGTATGTATGTATGTATGTATAATTTATTATTATTATTATAATTATTATTATTAATTTTAAACATTTCAAAGTTTAGGGCCAGTAAGAGGATTTTTTTTTTTCAGTGCAATGATACATTAAAATAGTCAAGATGGACAGTAAAGAGACTTATAATGTTACAAAAATATTTGTGATTTGATATACATTTACTTTTTTGACTGAGCAGAAAATCAGCATATTCGTATAATTTATGAAGAATCATGTAGCACTGAAGACTGGAGTAATGATGATGATAGTCCAGCTTTGCCTCACAGAAATAAATTACATTTTAAAAAATATTAAAATGGCAAACAGCTAAATTGGAATATTATTTTACAGTATTGTGTTTTATTTTATTGTATTATTTTTAATCAAATAAATTAAACTTACCAACTTTAAACTTTTGAATGGTAGTGTATATAATTGACTAATATTTTATGTTGCCAGTTTTCCTCAAATTTTGTAAAATTCCACTAATTTTTTTTTCTTTTTCAGGTGGCAATAAAAATTATTGATAAAACCCAACTAAATCCAACAAGCCTTCAAAAGGTGAGGTTCACATTTAATACTAAAATGTCACCCTGGACCACAAAACCAGTCATAAGTAGCATGGGTATATTTGTAGCAATAGCCAACAATACATTGTATGGGTCAAAATGATCGATTTTTCTTTTATGACAAAAATCATTAGTAGATTAAGTAAAGATCATGTTCCATGAAGATATTTAGTAAATTTCCTATCTTAAATATATCAACCTAATTTTTTATTAGTAATATGCTTTGCTAAGAACTTCAATGGGCGATTTTCTCAATATTTAGATTTCTTTGCACCCTCAGATTTCAGATTTTCAAATAGCTGTATCTTGGCCGAATATTGTCCTTTCCCAAATCTCAGTTTCAAAAAAATATACCCTTATGACTGGTTTTGTGGTTCAGGGTCACAAATGTGCATGTTATGTGTGCTGAATGTAAAAACTGTGTCATGATTCAGGGTTTTTTTTTGCCCTCAATGCTGCTAGTGTCGTGTCATTTACCTACAGGAAGTTGACATTGTCGTTCTGTTTGTTCATGACTCTGAGACATTGTTTTTGTCTGTGTGGTATTGCGTATTGGCTACTTGGTTAGTTTTGTGTTTGGCAGTGGTGCAGTTCCATACTGATTCATTGGTAATATTGGCAGTCGGCTTTGATTTTTAAAGTGAATGCTGACTGCAGTGCTGATCTTCTGTGCTATGCAGAGCGTTTATCAAAGGCTTGTGTAGTAGAAATGGAACATCCTTTCAGCTGGCGTTCTCAGTCACCCATCATTATAAGAAGTCTATTCAAACAGAAGCTCCTCCAGCAGTAACCTTCACACTCTGAGCTCAAATACTGAAGTACACCAGCTGTGCTGCAATACTCTGCCCACCTACTGCAGGCAGCGCCGCCACTCAAGGCGCTTTCCGCTGAGAAAAGCCTGCCACACCTGCGCATTTGCAATCTTGTGTTTGGAAAGGTTTATTTCTGAATGTGTGCAGAGCTGTGTGGGAATTTATAGAGAGCAAATGCTGTAATTTGGTAATGCAGTTGATATAGCACAGACAACTTGCTTTCTAAATGTGTTCCCATTTGTTCACTTAAAGGGGTAGTTCACCCAAAAATGAAAATTGACATTAATTACTCACCCTCATGTCGTTCCAAACTCATAAGACCTTTGTTCATCTTCAAGACGCAAATTAAGATATTTTTGATGAAAACCGAGCGCTTTCTGACCCTGCATAGACGGTCACGCAACTGACGCATTCAAGGCGCAAAAAGGTAGTAAGGACATCATTAAAATAGTCCATGGGACATCAGTGGTTCAACCGTAATGTTTATGAGTGCTTATCTGTAATGAACAGATTTTATTTTGACTTTTATTCACATATAAACACTGATCAACAGTCATAGAGCACATCTTATATGGTAAACATAATCTCAGTTGTACTTGATTAATGTGAGAACAAACCTCATTGATGCATGAGTAAACCATGACAAAAGTTTTATTTTTCAGTATTGCTAAATCTATAGTTCCTCAGTGCTGGATTGCTCTTGCCGATTGTACGCAACAGCAGTCAAAAAGGTTGAGCAGTGTAGTCTGATTCATAAACTAGTGATTTTTATGAGCTTTTCTTATGTCTTTTTTTAGCAAACCAAAAGGCCTTGTGAATGAGTCTCATGAGATATGTTTGACTCAGTTTGGAGTGGCTCACTACTTTCTCTCTAAATAACAAGTCAAACTTAAAAGGAGCATACTAAGTTGTAAAGTAAAAGTAAAATTGTATTAGTCATTAAGGAACTGGAAATGATTTCTGTTTCTAACATCACTATAAAGGTGTGATCGCATAAACGAAATTAGTGAGCAAAAAAGCTCAATTGTCTGTTGTCAATAGAGTAGCGGTGTGTGAATCACAGCTCACACACACCGTAAAAAAACAATTTGCAGAGTCAACTTAAAATAATTTGTTATTGGCTGCCCTAAAATTTTAAGTTCAGTCAACTCAAAGAAGTTTAGTCAACTTGAAATGTTTTGTACTAAGTGACAACTTAAATATTTGAGTTGATTGTTTAAAATTTTAAGGCAGCCAGGTAACAAATTATTTTAAGTTGACTCAGCAAACTGTTTTATTTTTTACAGTGCTGAAGTCACTTTCAAACCAAGCAGTTTTCTGTTCAATGCAGTGAAATCAATATCCAACTGAATCTGATGCAAAATCTGCATTGGGGAAATCTTTTAGCCAGTGTTGCCAACTCCACAGGAAAGTAGCTATTGGCTGTCCAAGAAGTCGCTAGGTGACGTCATTGCCTAATTTGCATAATTGTCCATATGCACAGAGCCTAGAGAAACAGAGTTGCGTGTCATGGACCAGTCACCGATTCCTGTATTGAAGCCCATTCATTTCAGTTTCTTCTAATGAGCTAATGAGCTAATGAGTTTAATCAGGTGTGTTTGATTAGGGAGACACACAAAATGTGCAGTGCTGGGGGGCACCCAGGACCAAGGTTGAGAAACGCTGATCTAAAGTATATCTAAATATATATATATATATATATATATATATATATAGTCTGTATTTATTAAACAGCCATAGGAGCATCTAGTGGTTCTACCATGCCATAAGAATATTATTTTTCTGGCCACCAAACGCCTCTCATTTGCCTCTTTGCACTCAAATTTAGAGACATTTTCTCTATTTTAATCCTAAATACTACACTAACTGTAATATAAATAATAAGCATATTAGAAAAAAAATGCTGTCTTTTCATCACTCCCCATAATAAAATATGATTGTAAAACGTTGTTATCAGTGCACAATCAATGCACATGATGTTAATAATAATTAGAAATTGCTGCAAATATAGAGAAACAGCTGTCTATTCAACCCATTCAAACATTTTGACAGCGCGGAGTTGTTTGCAACTATTGAGAGCTCCATGAACCACGTGACCGTGTGGCGGCGAAATCAAAACGTCGCAACCACTGATCTATATAATGTTTTCTATTATAGATGAGTGGTCGCAAATCTGTTTCTCAACGGCTCTGCATGTAGCTAATTGAACGTTTTCCTGACTTGCTGGATGTCGGGCTCAATGACAAATAAGTTGTTTGCATTCGCCCAAACTGATTTTACAATATCAAAACGCGGACAGGGATCAGTCAACGCCGGCTTCGCGCACTCGCGATTCATTTGCAGTCGGGACACTGAGGGGTGAACATCTCCTGCTCTGATTGCAGCCGGCACTGACTGCTGCGAGCGGATTGGGCCGCCTGTGAGTGCTTTGAGATGGGGGAGGGCCGACGGCAGCACCCGCTGCTCGTTGAGAAGAGTTAGAACGGTACGGTACGGACGCGTCAAAGTCTCCAAAAGTCTCCAGTAACACCAGAAAAAGTCGCTAGATTTGTCGCTAGTCGCTTTTTTGAAATTTTGTCGCTAGAGGGGTCTGAAAACTCGCTAAATATAAGTTGGCAACACTGCTTTTAGCATCACATAAAATTCTATTGAAATTACTAGATTTTGCCCATGAAAATTTGCTGAGCAATGGTAAATATTACCATACATTATTATCCAGTTTTATTTTTTTCCCAAATTCTGCTTTTTTTTTTTTTTCCTAATTCATTTTTATTTATTCAGGATTCCATTTGAATTTTTCTGGGTTCTGTTAATTTCCGTTTACATTTTTCTTGACTCTGTTTTAATGGTTAATTTCAGTTTTATTAAATCAATTTTATTAAAAATTATTAATATCATTACATTTCAGTAATATATTTCTGTCATAGTTTCTTTTAGCTAAACTGAACTTTTATTTTGACAGGCTGCTGTGAAGACCTTTAAGTTTCTGTTTGTATTTTTCTCACATGAAATGGTAAAAAGCAACTCGTGAAGTCAACGAAGGGATTACATTCATGTACTCGTATATTGAGTTTAACAGTTTCAGTGAGAACAGTTTCATTTAGTTAACTCTTTTGAAGAGATTTTTAACAGTTAAGCTAAATACAGCTTAGTTCACAGTTTGAAGTTTTTAGTAAAAATAAATTGTAAAAATCTGATATAATTTGGCCTGATATATTTTTCTCTGCATGAATATAGCCACAGAAAGCTGGCATGGTAATAAACACAAACAAACAAACAATCTCATATATTGAGGCTGACAGAGACAGCTTAATATTCACAGATACTAGTCAGTTCCGCATTAGTGTACTGCATACTTTTGATTTACTAATCCAAAATTTGGCAAATTCCGTCACATTCCGCGTTATCAAGTAAATTCAATTTTTATCACTGGATTTCATGTTTTCTATATCGCATAAATTATAGTGCGCTTCTTAATGATGTTCATTTAGTGGAAACTCTGGGATAGTAGTATAAATATGATTACCAGGTGCAATGACTGCAAAATAAAAGCCAGTCAACATTCTGTCCACTTATTTGTCGCTTTTCACAGTTGTGGTTGATTAGAACAAAAACCCTGATTTCCACAAAACCTTCATTGCTTGTCACTCTATGGCATTGTGCCTGGTTATGACAGTGTTATGCTGAACAGTTTGGATTCACTATCAGTCTTTACAACAGCCAAGATGGAGAGAGGAGGAGGAGGAGGAAGAGGATATGAGGGGGAAGGACAGATGGACATTTGGGTGGGCTGACAGTGAAGTGACAGACTGGAGGGACCTCAAAATGGTATGAGATGGAAGATAAAGGCCAGAACCAGCAGAGACACAAACAGTCTGATGACAGCCCGAACAAGTGGAGTAGAAGGTGTACATATGAGTGATAAATGTGAAATGAAAGGCCAGGAGAGATGTGGGCATGAGATGATCAGAAGAATTCAAATGATAATGCTAATCAGTACTCGCTCTGAGATATGCAAGCCGAGGACACGTATCTAAATTTAGCTGGAAGCTGCTCGCCGCAGCCACCATTAGTTTTTCCACAGAGCCATTGATTTGGATTCAGAGTATCTTCTCTCTCTGTGGCCTGCTGGTCGTCAGCCAACACACGGCTGTGACTCACGCACCGCAATAATGAGAGACCAGCCCAATCAGGCCTCTTCTGGGTTTCTATGTTTTTGCTCTAATTATCACCATCGCTTTTATTTTCTTTTTCTCATAACCTTATACGTGCATGTTATGTTCTAACGATGAAATAATTTTTTTCACATGAATTATTTTATTTTATTTTTTTATGTGAAATACACTGTTCAAAGGTTTTGGGAAAGAAAGAGTTAATTATTTTTTCAAATTAACATTCTCAATGGCTTCTTCTACACAGTGTCTGAGATTGATGACTGTATTTACTAAAAAATCTGATTTATTTATTTATTTATTTATTTTTTCAAATTCTCCTGTTTATGCAACAGCTTGGATTAGTGAATTGAACCAAAGAGGTCTTGGTTTTGCTGCCAGGATGTTTTAAAGCTCATCTGAAAATATGATGTGACTAGTGAACCTAGAGCTCAGGAAAACGACATCATGATGACGCTTATTCTTTTCCAATCTCATGATAGCTGTAAATAACACATGAACCGATACAGATGGCAACTTAAAACGCAGGACAGTCACAGTTGGTGCAACATAATTTAATATCAGGTAATATCAAGTTCTATTCTTAATCAAAAATGGCTTCAGAAACATAAATGATAAAAAAAAACAGTGCTAAATACAGCGATATTACTATAAATATTTAGTCATATAATTGAAACCGCTTTATCATAGCCACGTTTATAGTTTTGCAGTAAGTTGAGAATGTTGATTATTTGAGTAAAAAACAAACAGATGAACAGTATTATTAGAGAATTATTTATATACTATTCCAGTATTTATTAATATTTTAATATATTTTTAGCATTAATTTTATTTTGATTTTAGTGCTTTACAGTACTTTAGCATGTGTTATTTAGGTTTTCTTTTAAGTGTACGTGTATCTTTTTATGGTTTATTTCAGCTTTGTTTTAAATTATGAAAACAGTTTTTACAAGTTTTAGTTAACAATAACAGAATTGTTTCTAAATGGCGTGAAGGTGAGCAGAAATTATTTGCATTGTCACTAACGATTATTTTGGTAATCAAGTCGATTATTCTGATAATCAAGTAATCAGATAATTTTTGTAATAATAAAAATAGACCTCAGCGAACCAAGGGGATCATAAATGATTAGCATTGTCACTAAAGATTACTTTGGTATTATTATTCTGATGATTAATTGAGTAATCAGATCATTTCTGTGGTAATAAAATACACCTTTGAATCAAGGTGAGCAGGAATAATTAGCATTGTCATGATTATTTTGGTAATCGAGTAATTGGTTGATTATTCTGATGATTAATTGAGTAATAGAATCATTTTTGTGGTAATAAAAATAGACCGTGATCCAAGGTGAGCTTAAATGATTAGCGTTGTCACTAAAGATTACTTTGGTAATCGAGTAATTTAAATTATTCTGATCAGATCATTTTTGTGGTAATAAAATACACCTTTAAATTAAGGTGAGCAGAAATTATTTGCATTGTCACGATTATTTT